>VMDO01013732.1:0-57017 GCA_007922755.1 Pedetes capensis | reverse complement strand
AAAAAAAAAAAAGCAAGGAAGAACCAGGTCTGGCTGTACATGCCTGCAATCTTAGCAACTTGAGAGCCCAAGGCAGGAGGATTTGGGGGTTCAAGGCCACAGGTAGCCTGTGTAACTTGGTAAGACCTTGTCTCAAAAAAACAATAAAAATGGGCTGGAGGTGCAGCCCAGTGGTAGAGTGCCTTGGGTTCAATCCCCCAGTATCACAAAAATAAATAAGTAAATAAATATAAATATAAATATAAATATAAATAAAAAAAGGAAAGGAAAAAAGGAGTCTCTAGGGGCTTTTAGGCTGAGTCAAGAGGCCTCTTTGGGCCCAGACAGAACTTCTGATAATTGCACTATTCATAAAGTCCTTTTCCACAGCAGCAGAAGGACAAATTTATAGTCTCTGCCATGTCCTCTCAGCCACACTGTGGGTTAACGTCTCCCAGAGCCTCCACCTTGACTATACCCTCTCCACGCCAGAAGGCAAAGGAAGGTGGGGGCCGGGGAGCATGCATTGACACTTGAGGTCTTCCCAGCCCCAGGATTAGGTAAAGCTAGAACAAATCACGTGTCCTAGAATGGAGAGAAAAGACAAACTGTTTACAAAGGTAGCTAGTTCCTGGGGTAGGGAGTAGCAGTATTTTTATTTGCCCTTTCCAAGGGTGTTAACTAAAACATGTATTACTTTTAAAGCAAAATCATAATAAATACCGTATTGCTTTCCAAGCCATCTCTGTGTATGCAGGTCTGTTTCCGTTTTTTCTTCATTTTAAGACAGGGTCTCACTATGTAGCCCAGGCTTTCTTTAAACTGATCATTTTCCTGCTTCAGCCTTCTGAGTGCTGGGCTTACAAGTGTGCACCACCACGCCAGGCTGTGGTTTCTTGTTTGTTGGTTTTGGATTTTTTGAAGACAGAGTTTCGCTATATAGCCCAGACTGGCCTTGAAAGTGAGATCCTCCTCCCTCAGTCTCCAGAATGCTAGGATTACAGGCATTCGCCACCACAACCGCCACCACAACTGGCTTGGGGTTTCTTACACTTTATTTTTCCAGCTGAGTACCTTTCCCCCAGCTCACAGAGTTCCTTACACACATAAATCCCAGGAATTAAATCACTATCTGAGCTGGGTATGGTAGTGCATTACATGCCTGTAACCGCAATAACTTGAGGGGCAGAGGCAAAAGGACTGCAAGTTCAAGGCCAGAGGCAGCCTGTGTAACTTAGCAAGACCCTGACTCAAAATAAAAAAGGAAAACTGGGCTAGGGGAATAGCTCCATGATAGAGCACTTGGAAAGTATGTGAGAGGCCCCGGGTTCAACACCCAAGTACTGCAAAAATAAATAAATAAATAAATAAATAAATAAATAAATATTTTTAAAAATCACTATCCAAAACTGTAACTGGGAAGAAAGAGGTAGGCTAGGGAGTAGAGGAAGGTCCACCACAGAGGGCAGGGTGTGCCAAAGCATCTGGGTAAGAATGTGAGCCAATCCACCCTCAAATGCCCTCTGTAGCATCACCTTAAGGACAGGCTGTGCCAAGGCCCTCCCATCCACCCCAGCTGGACCTCCATTGTGGGGGGTACTGTATGTGGTGGACTGCCTAGGATTATACCTCCTTCCCTCTAGGACTTCAGCTTTTGCTTTTGTTTTTGTTTTTAACTTTAATTATAATTTTGCAGTGCTAGGGATCAAGCCCAGAGCCTTGCACATGCGAGGCAAGTGACTTACCACCGAGCTATACTCCCTTAATTTTCTTCAAAAGAAAGGATTTTACATCTGCTCTTTTCCTATAAGCATTTTTTAAAACATTTTTTTTCTTTTTCTTTTTTCAATACTGAGGGATTGAACCCAGGACCTTGCACATGCTAGGTGAGTGCTCTACCACTGAGCCCCTACCCCATTTTTTAATTTTTTTATTTTGATACAGGTCTCACTAAGTTGCCCAGGCTCCCTGCAATCCTCCCGCTTCAGCCTCCTGAAGCTTACAGGTGGGCACCACAACACCTAGTTTAATTAAATTGACTTCAAATAAGTGACTTTTTTTTTTTCAGTAATGGAGGCTGAACCCAGGGTCTTGCACATAGTTTGCAAATGCCCTACCACTGGACTGCACCACCAGCCCATTTGAGATAGGGTCTCACTAGTTAGATGGGCTGCCTCTGGCTTTGAATCTGCAATCCTCTTGCCTCAGCTTCCCCAGTTGCTGGGATCATAGGCGTGAGCCGCTGTGCCTGGCTAAATAAATTATTTTAAAACGACTTTTGGAATGGAGTTCCTCTTTCCCTTCATTCCCTTCCTTTCATCACTGACAAGGTCCTGGGGTCAGGGAGTGGTAAACTAGGGCCAGGGCTGTGGGTTCAGCGCCCCCTCACCTCCACAGGCCTTTGCTCAGGCCAGGGAGGAAATGATGCCCTAGAAAATGCCTGACGTTCCCTGGGAGTTGCACACGTTTGTTTTACAACTAGCATAAAAATTCTGTGGATTATAGAATGCAAAGTCTTTGCTCCCAGTTCTTTCTAAGGCTGTCTACTATTTAACTAAGAAACCCACTGCTGTGCTCAACAGCAGAAGAAACACAGGAGAGATAAGAAAAGAATGTCTGCCAACTCCCCCTCCCCATTCCCCTTCACAGTCCAAGTGAAAGCTTGGTTCCCAAGAAAGGGCTAAGCAGAAGAACTGAGTAGGCACTGACGGGTCATGCACCAGAGGCAGGCAGACGAATACAGATTTGAATCTGGGTGTATCACTTAGATTTCCTCATCTATGCGATTACGCCAGGCATGGCACACACTTGATGCATAGGATTCATTTCCTCTGTGCTACTCTCTTTGGAAGAGATGTTATTGTCATCTTCACTTTACTCAAGGCAGAAAAGAGTGTGAAAAATGAATGAGATGCTTGCAAATGGCACAGTTGAGATTTGAACCCAAGCCGCCCAGCCCTGCTAGGCTCTACTACTCTTAAGAATACCTTTTTACCAATGCCTCTCTCAGGGACTCTCTTGCAGAGTTAAAGAAGATACAGTGCCTGAGACTTAACAAACCCTCAGTAACTTGCATCGTCAATCATATTATCCAGGGAGAATTCTGAAGCAGTCACAGATGTGGCCTTGGCTGCACAAACAGGACAGAATCCTTGTGTGAGGTGAGGGGGGGAGGAAGAGGGGAAGCAGGAGGGGAAAATTTAAAAAACAGTAGAAGAGAAAACTAGGAAAGGTGGGGGGGGGGAGGAAAGGAGAGGAGAGAAAAGAAAAGAAAAGACCAGACCAGACCAGACCAGGCTAAAGATGTAGCTCAGTGATAGACCATTTGCCTAGCATGTGCAAAGCCCTGGGCTCCATTCCCAGCACAGCAAAATAAACAAAACAATAACCAACCACTAAACCAGACTGATGACTTACATACTCTGCAGAATTTTTCTCCTTAAAGCTCATGTTTCATTATTTTTTCTTTATTTGTTTTAACATTATAATTCTAATACATGCTCAGTATACACATTTCAAACAAAACCACAAATTCACACATGAATGTCCCTTCTACCCCATATCTGTTGTTGTATAACTCATTTCTTTCATACAATAAGGTATCACAGACTGTACGTTCAGCTCCACTGCACTCCTTTTAACAGCTGCATAGTACTGTACAATAGAACTATTCACTTATATGTTTATTAATTTATTTATTGGTACTGAAAACTGAACCCAGGACCTTGCACATGCTAAGTACCCTGTGCTGTAACACTGAGCTACAACCCCAGCCCTCAAAATGTATTTTCCCCTTTATTGAGGAGGGGGACATTTATTTTGTAATTTTCTTTTCACTGTTTCAGATAGTGCTTCAATAAACTTTTTTTTTTTTTTGTAGAAATAGCTCTGTCTCCTTATGAAAGTGTTTTTCTTCTTTTATAAAACCTTTTTTTCTGTTCTATTGTTTGGTTTTGTTGGTCTTTTTTCATTTTCTCTTTTTTTATTTTTGGAAAGTTGGTAAATTTGTTTTGCTTTGTTTCCTGAGACAGGGTCTTGCTATTTTCCTCAAGTGCATCTTAAGTTCCTGGATTCAAGGGATCCTCCTGCTTCAGCCTCCCAAGTAGCTAGGACTACAGGTGAATGCACTGTGCCTGGCTGTTTTCTGATTTGGGGTATGAAGATTGAACCCAGGGCCTCGCCCATGAGCTCTACCATTAAACTACACCCCTGGCCCCAAGTCACTTATTTATAGGTACATTGTAGTTCCTCTATGCAGATCAGTTACACATGTTGTAAATGTTTATTCCCAATGTGTCATTTGTATTTTTTTTTCGGTACTAGGGGACTAAACCCTTGGTTTTGCCCATGCTAGTGTTCTACCACTGAGCTGTAGCCCTAGCTCATTTTATTTTTTATCTAGAGACAGGGTCTCACTAAGTTGCACAGGTTTTCTCTAGTCTTGAACTCGGGGTCTTCCTGCCTCAGCCTCCCGAGTTGCTGGGATTATAGGAGTAAGCCTCGGTGCCCTCCTCATTTGTCTTTTAACTTGGTTTTAGACTGTTGCATCATGTGAGTTTAGTTGTTTTTACTTGTTTGTTTTGTTTTCTGTCTTCTCCTTATCAAATATATGCACCTTTTACACGGTGACTGATTTTGCATTCATTAGGAACCTTTCGTTAGCTGGGTGCAGGGTGCAAGGCTGTAACCTCAGCTCCTCCAGAGGCTGAGGAAGGAGGATTACAAGATTGAGGACCTCCTGGGCTACATGGTGAGTTCAAACCTAGAGACATTGTCTCAAAAAAAAGAAGAAAAAAAAAAAAGAAAAAAGAAAAAAGAAAAGAAAAAGAAAAAGAAACAGGCTGGGGATGTAGCTCAATGGCAAAGCACTTGCCTAGCATGCACAAGACCCTAAATTTAATCTCCAGTACAGGGGAAAAATAGGAAAGGAATCCTTAAATTTCTCATTATAAATTTATCCACATGTTTTCTTCTTGAAATTTGATGGTTTGGACTTTAATGTTCACATCTGTATGGGAACTGAACTCCTTCTGGGCAAGAATTAGGCCCTGCCTGTCCCCTGTCCCTGTCTCTTCACCAGCCTCTTTCTAAAAATGGTCCCTTCTCTACCATGCATGAGCTGACGTGCCTAGGTGGGGCCCTGCCTTGTGGTTCGGACTTCCCTGCTACAGAGGTTGACACATATTGAGCCATTCTTATACAAAGAATTCTTTTTCTTATAATCCTGCAAAAAAAAAAAAAAATCACTGCTAGCTGTGGGAAAATGCCTTTCCATTTTCCATCTGGCAAGTTTCTACCAATCCATAAAACCCACCCTTTGTTCTGCATGCCTCTTTCTTCCATGTTTCCATCACATTTAACTAGCAATTAGAGGATCATAATCCTGACTGGCCCTATCACCTGCATACAGCACTCCATTCCCACCAGAGTGGATACCTCCCATTGCACCCAGTGAATCACACTGGGAACGTCTCTGGGCTCAAATCCCATGTAGCAGTTTTTATACCAGGATGTGGTAGACGATAGGTGCTCCATAAACGTTTATGAATCAACACATGTGCAAACATGTGAATTGGGAAATTTTTTTTTTTTTGGTACTGAGGGTTGAACCCAGGGCCTCGCACCCGCATGCTTTGCAAGTGCTGGACCACTGAGCTGTACCCCCAGACCATTTTTTTACTTTTTTGAGACAGGGTCTCACTAAGTTACACAGACTACCTCTGGTCTCGAACTTGTGATCCTCCTTTCTCCGCCTCCCAAGCTGCTGGGATGAATTGAGACGTTTTATACTTGGTTGTAATATATGGTGTTTTTATCTATGTAAATTTTTCTAATTATGAATGCATCATAAATACATGATTATTATAAAAAGTTACTGAAGTCTATGAAACATGAATTCCTGAAGTCTATGAAACATGAAGAGTGTCTCTCCTACTCCTGCTTATGGATAACCACTGAGAACAATGTAATATAGAAATCTGATTCTGAATTCTTACAGTAGCTGTGCAAGATATATTTTATCATCTCCATTTGACAGTGGAAGAAGCTAAAGCCCAGACTGGTAAAGCAACTAGACCATGGTCACAGAACTGGTAAGCAGTTGAGTCAGGATTAGCAGGGACAACAGACAGGCTCTTGAGACTTTGTCCCTTTTGCTGAGATCTACATTTGTACCCCCAGACGAGAGAGCGAAAGAACCTGGAGTCTTTCATGGCATTAAATAGAATAATGGGTGCCAAGCCGTCAGCAATGCCTGACACAGAAAGGACTTTTCTGAGCAGAGGGTCCTCCGATGGTCTCTCATGGACTTGCCATTTTCAGTCTTCTAGGGCCTCTAACAAAACCTACAGCAGTACCACTATTACATCTGATCTCGTCAGATCTCAGAAGCTAAGCAAGGTTGGGCCTGGTTAGTACCTGGATGGGAGACCGCCTGGGAACACCGGGTGCTGTAGGCTTGGGAGAAGGACCTGGCAACCCACTCCTCCAAAACAATCAGCCATTGAGAATCCTATGAACAGCAGACAAGCACTGACACCTGTTATACATAAGGTTGCTATGAGTCAGACACTGACTCCACAGCACCTAGCAACAACAACAGGGTCTCTAACATTCTGGGATTTGGTGTGTAACCGGGATCGCACTCAGTCTTCTCTGGAAGGGCCAGGTTCTAGATGGCACATTTGTAATGTAGTGAGTTCCTCTGGGCTGGACATGAGCATTCCTATCTTAAAACAGAACACCTGTTGTGGCATAGAGCCCCTGGCCAACAGTCATGACAACGAAATAAACAAAACTATACAGCATAGCTGGGCCTATGGCAATGGTCATGGGACTATTAACATTCCCTCTTGGAGGGAGGAGACACTCATAAGACCCTCACAAGACCCTTTCTTGAGATGCCAATCACCACTTATCCTACTCCAGCTGCATGTGATGCTAAGTTATAGAAGAGGTAAAAAACTGACTGCAGATGGGACTCTTTGGTGGTGCTGGTCAGGTCACCCATGCTCCTGTAAGTAAACGCAATAAATTCATTGGTTTGCCAAGTTGGACTTGATCAAGACGTTTCTTTGATCTGTCTGCATCCTCTCTGTCGGGGTGAATGGATGTTCTATTTATGTTTCACCAGGGCAAGTACTTCATACAACAGTATTTGTCAGCAGAAGAGGCTGTAGACCTGGTAGGATGCAGCCTAGACAAGGTTCAGGAGGCTGGAGCCCTAGTCCTGGCTCTGCCACATACTTGATGTGTGACCTTGGGAAAGTCACTTCACCTCTCTGGTTTCCCCTATGTGTTTGCAAAATGGAAGCAATAAAATCTGCTCTCACCCGAGCCACAGGATTATTGGGAGGTGGTGGGCATGAGCCTGAAAGGCAGGTCACCTCGTGCCCCTGAAGCCTTTCATGTTTCCTTCTCTTTGAACTTAGCAGGTTCTGTTGGAAATATCATCTCCCTGACAGAAAGAGAGGCAATCTGTCAAAGTATGATATATGTGTGCCAAGTCCTCCATGAGCATTAGGTTTGCTTCACAAGGTGATTAAGTTCGCAAACCCCAAACGACTGGGACCAGGCATTTGGACTGCATTTTATTTGCCTATTACATTAGCATTTCCCACTGTTTATACACTCTGACCTCTATTTTCATCTGTGCCTATAATTTTTTTTCATTTATCCTTTTGTTTTCTTCCACTAAGCCTATTTCAATTTTTTGTTTGAGGCAGGGTCTTGCTATGTAGCCCAGGCTGGCCTTGAACTCATAATCCTCCTGCCTCAGCCCCCCAAGTGCTGGGATCACAAGCATGTGCCATCACACCTGGCTCCTATTTTAACTTTTAATGTTTCTCATGAGCAAAATTCTGCTAGCATGCCTTCCATTAAATAAGATAGTTTAAAATTTAAATTTCAAAATTAAAATAATTATGTAAATTTAAAATTTTTTAAATTGTGCAAATTTTAAGAAAGAAAAAAGAAAAAAGAGAGGCAGGCATGGTGGCTCGTGCCTGCAATCCCAGCATTCAGGAGCTCAGGCAGGAGGATCTAGAGTTTGAGGCCAGCCTGGGATACATAGTGAAATCCTGTCTCAAACAAAATAAAACAGAAGAAAACAAAATTAAAAATGAAAAAGCTGGCAAGCTCCAGAAATGGACTGTGTCAGTGCAAATTTCAAGTCCCTCACTTAATAATTTGGGCAAGTTACTTCCTCTCTCCAGGACTTTCTGTTTCTTCATCTTCAAAACAGGGAAAACAGCAACACATACCTCTTACTGTTGACAGTAAGAATAATTGAGCCATTATACATAATTTGTTTAGAACAGGGCTCATCCAGCTATGGTCCATGGGCCAAATTTGGTCTGCTGCCTATTTTTATTCAGCTCATGAGCTAAAACGATGTTTAATTTTTAATTTCATCAAAAAAAAAATTAGTGGAAGTTTGTTTCCTCTCATTATATGAGTACCTACATGATATCCTCAGTTTTGTCTCTGTGCCTGTAAATCGTAAGATATTTGCTATCTGGAGCTGAGTGCAGTGGTATGCACCTATAGTCCCAGCTACTCAGAAGGCTGAGGCAGGAGGATTGCAAGTTCCAGGCCAGAAACAGCCTATGTAACTTAGTGACATCCGGTCTCAAGACAAAAAATAAAAAAGGGATTGGGGGTGTAGCCAAACAAACAAACAAGCAAACAAGTAAGTAAATAAAAGTGATGAGACCAGGTCAGCTATGGGACACATGGCTATAATCTCAGCACTTGGGAGAGTGAGACAGGAAGATTGCAAGTTCCTGGCCAGTCTGGGCCACAGGGCTACATAGGAAGACTCTGTTTCAAAAAACAGGAAGAGACTGGGTAGTGATTCTATGAGTCAAGGACTAAGACAGGATAGAAAGACAGGGAAAATTTGGGGGACATGGGAAAGAAAGGGCTTTTTCAGCCCAGGGTCTGGTCTGAGACTTAACAGCTGAGAATTCCAAAACAACCATAAGAGAAAGCCTGCTGTAAAAACTACAGAAACCAGTGGTTCCCTGAGAATCTCTCCAAATCAGATTATGGACTATAATTAAAGTTAACAGGCTTAGGCAATTTCTAGGTATAATAGAAATTTCCTGGACTATCCCAATCTAGACATGTTAACAATGCTCCTTTTCCAGTCTATAAAACTATGTCAGACATCTGCTGAGACCCCATTGAGCAATGTAACTTCAAAAGCCCCAAATCATACATATACCTGTCATAAAGACACCTAGGGGTGCCTCTCTCTCTAGACACCAGTGCTCACTCTAAAGCGTGTATTGTCTCTTCCCCTTTATTTAATAAACTCAAAACTCTGCTTCACTTCTCTGTTTCATCCTGAAATTCTTTTTGGCTACTGAGATAATCACCTGGCATCTCCCCTGAATGGAGGTCTGAGAAGGGAAACTACTCAGGGCAGGCATTAGTATTGGGTTACAAAGACCCCTAAACTGGCTAATAGGACCAGTAAAGATTGCAGGCAAACCAACAAAATCTAGGCAAGGGGCATAGAACAGAGCATCTCACACAGCCCTCAAAAGAAAGTAACCCTGCCAACACCTTGATTGCAGACTTTAGCATTCAGAATTATAAGTCATGGCTAGAGATACAGTTCAGTGGCACTTGCCTCGTATCACGCATGAGGCT
Source organism: Pedetes capensis (assembly GCA_007922755.1). Taxonomy (NCBI): domain Eukaryota; kingdom Metazoa; phylum Chordata; class Mammalia; order Rodentia; family Pedetidae; genus Pedetes; species Pedetes capensis. The sequence continues at coordinate 47,381 of VMDO01013732.1, read as the reverse complement.
GAGTTCAATTCCCAGCACTATAAACAATTTAAAAATTTAAAAAGTAAATCAGTAAATTTCTGTTATTTAAGTGATCTAGGTTTTAGTACTTTGTTATAGCAATGCTAGCAAGCTAATAGAGAAATTACTAAATAGACCAAGTTATTGGTATGTTTGGCCCAAGTAGAATTTTCTGTGTAACTACACTTAATCCTGACTTATGCTCAATTTCCTCCTGTATAAAATGAAATCAGTATCTTATTAATTCAACAAATATTTCAGTCACCTATTATATTTCAGGCCCTGGGAAGCCAGAGAAGAATAAAACCCATCCCTGCTCTTGGAGAGATCCCACTGGGGACACTAGAGTGTGACTTTGTTGCCATTTATAGTGCTGTGAAAGAGTAGCAGCAGGTTGAGAGCAATCTATCTATAAAAAAAAAAAGGAAGGTAGCTATCTATCTGAGATGCTGAATATGTTAATGTACTTGACTGCTTCACATGTGTGGGGACTAAATATGGCATTGTATGCCTTAGGTGGAGACAATTAAACAAAAGAAATCCGGTTCAGAGTAGAGTGGGAGCAAGGAGGAAGAGATGAGTCTTCCTGGAAGGTACTAGGTGACATGTGAGCTGGGCTTTGAAAGATGGCTCCTTGTTCATAAGGCAAACGAAGCAAGTCAGGGAGGGCCAGGAGAGACATTCGAGGTAGAAGGCACACTTAGGGGCTAAGGGTTTAGCTCAGTTGGCAGAGCACTTGCTTAGCATGCACTTGAAGCCTTGATGGCCTGGGTTTGAGCCCCAGCACTGCAGGAAACAAACAAACAAACAAACAAACAAACAAAAAAACCACTTAGGCAAAAATCTAAAGACAAGAAACAGGAAGCTGTGTATAGAAACCTGCAAATCCTTTGCTCGTATTAGTTCTCCAAGGGGGAAAACCAATGGCTGTGCCCCTAGGTTTTGCCTGGTCAATGGAACAGGTGGTTAAGGGCATGACCTCTTGAGGCAGGGAGACCTGGAGTCAACTTCCCTACCAGGTCTCCAGTGTGACCTCGGAGAGGTAAATCACTTGCTCCCGTCCTCACTGTCCTCATTTATTCATCTGTGCAACTGTCGAACACCTACTTTGGGCTGGGCACCTACTCTGGGCTGGAATAGTTGTAATGAATATATTGTCATACACTTTAAAGATCTAGTGAGAGGCTTGGTTAGTTCAACAGCTTGCTGGCATCCTCTAGAAACCATGTTTGAGGCTAGGGATGAAGCTCAGTGGAAGAGTGCATGCTTAGTATAAACAGGTTCTGGGTTCCAGCCCCAGCATCATGAAACAAAACTATGCTATGCTCTTTCCCTGTTTTTCTTCTCTTTCCTTATCCCCCAAGGCCACTCCCTTCTGTGGCTGAAAGATGGCTGTACCAGTGTTCAGAGCTCTGATTTCCCTTCTTCAGTGTGATTTTTATTTTATTTTTTATTTTTTTACTTTTTGGTTTATAAACAACAGAAATTTATTTCTTACAGTTCTGGAGGCCAGGAAGACTATGATCAAGGTGATGGCACATTCATTGGTGAAGAACCATTCCCTGGTTTATGGACAGTATCTTCATACTGTCCCTTTAATGATAGAGGAGTCACTGTGACTTTTTTAAAGAGCTGAACATCTTTCTCAGAATGTTGCTAAAGGAGACTCTATCATGCACTTTAGCAAACAACAAAGAAGGAAAAAATGTTTTTTTTTAAACAGAGTTAATGAGTTTATTAATTAGAGATAAGAGAGTGCTACACGCTTTAGATTTAAGCATGGGCATTCAGAGAGAAAAAAGAAATGCTTAAGAAAAGAATCATAGTACACATCCAAGATATGGACACACATGGGCTTCTCAAGAGAGAGAATTGCCAAATTTGAATTTTTTAAAGAAAATGTTTTATTGTAGTAAAATATGTTGTTGTTGTTATTGTTAGGTGTCCAACTCAAGTTGCTGTCTGACTCATAGCAACCCTATGTACAACAGACGAAACACTATTGTCAGTACTTCTCTGTTATTCATAGGGTTTTCAACGGCTGGCTGTTTTTTGGGAGTGGGTTGTGAGGTCCTTCTTCCAAGCCTACAGCACCTGGTGTTTCCAGGCGGTCTCCCATCCAAGTACTAACCAGGCCCAACCCTGCTTAGTTTCCAACATCTGATGGGATTTGATGCCACGGTGGTATGTCTGCAGGCTGATATAATATGTGGTCTGTTCTAATTGGCTTCTACTACTTAGCAAAATGCTGTTAGAGTTGGGCTGGGGCTATGCCCCAGTGGTTGAGTGCTGGCAAATAGCATGCTTGAGGCCCTGTGTTCAACTCCCAAGTACCGAAAAAAAAAAGGTTGTCAGAGTTTATCCATGTTATAGTGTGTATTTCAGTCCCATTTATGACAGAGTAATATTCTATTGTATGGATCTATCACATTTTATTCATCTATTCATCAATTGATGGACATTTGGGATATTTCCACTTATTGGATATTATGACTAATGCTATATTCATAAAAATTTGTGCACAAGCTTTTGTGTGGACATACATCTTTAATTCTCTTCAGCATACTCTTCATAATGAAATTGATGGATTATGTGGTAACTATGTTTAACATTTTGAGGAGCTGCCAAAGTTTTTCAAAGAAGCTGCATTATTTTACATTCCTATTAGCAATATATGAGAGTTTCAGCTTCTCCACATCCTAATCAACATCTGTCATTGTTTAGTGTGTGTGTGTGTGTGTGTGTGTGTGTGTGTGTTGGGGATCTAATACACCGCCTTAGACCTGCTAAGCATGTACTCTATCACTGAGCTCCCAGCCACTTGGGTTTTTTGTTTTGTTTTGTTTTGTTTGTTTTTATACTGGGAGTTGAACCCAGGGCCTTGCACATATCAGCCAAGTGCTCTACTACTGAGCTACACCCTCAGCCCCTTTTCTGATTTTTTTTCTTATTTTTGAGACTGAGTCTTGCTAAATTGATTGCAGGCTGCCATTTTGGCCTTATAAGTGCAATTTTTGTGCCTCAGCCTCCTGTGTAGCAAGATTACAGGCATGGGCCACAGCATCAGGCTCATTTATCTTTTTTATTATAGCCATTCTAGTACGGTTGGAAAACTTTTTCTAGAAGGGCAGGCAGTTTCTCAATTCTTTTTTTTTTTTTTTTTTTTTTTTACTTTTTGAGACAGGGTCTCGCTAAATTACGCAGACTGCCTCTGGTCTCGAACTTGCGATCCTCCCGCCTCCACCTCCCGAGCCGCTGGGATTACAGGCGTGCGCCACCACGCCCGGCTTGCAGTTTCTCAATTCTGACAATACAGTGTGAAAACAGCTATTGATAATACAGAATAAATGGGTGTGACTGTTTCCAATAGAACTTTACTTACAAAACAGGTCTGGGAAGATTTGGCCCTCAGGCTAGAGTTTGCTGATCTCTGCTGAATATTATTGAAGTATGCCAAAGTGAACACATTTAACGTCTAGAATGGCGGGAAATTGTGGAATCCAACCTAGTGGTCCTTAAGGGATCTAGTACCCAGCTAATGGCAAAGATGGAAGAAAGACTTAATTACCAAGTTTACTACACCAGCACCAACAATGAAATTGAAGGAGTGTTGTGGAAATCCATTCTGTGAGTGCTTAACCTAATTCAGAGCAGGGGTGGAAATTCAGGGAAAAAGGAACTGAGGCAGAGGCAGAAGTCTGAAAGGTGGAGAGGTGGAGGAGTTTGAGTCAGAAGAACAGTGGATTCCAGGCCAGCGAAACCCTATGCAACTTAGTGAGACTCTGTTTCATAATAAAAAATAAAAAAGGGACTACAGGTACAGCTCAGAGGTACAGCATTTGCCTATCATGCGTGAGACTCTGGGTTTAACCCCCAAGTAGTAAAAACAAAATTGTCTAATCTGATTGCCTCCATTTTTCCCTCTCCCTCACCCCCCTCTTTTGATTCTGTGCTCTTCAGGGTTTTGTCCCTACACCTTCTCTGAAACGAGGTCACCAATGACCTTCAGGCTGCCAATTCTACAGTCAAATCTCAGCCTCCTTTGAGTTGCCCAATCAGCAGCGTCTGATCCAGCTGATCACCTCCTTCTCCCAGAAATGCTTCTTCCCTTGGCCTCTGGGAAACCAACCTCCTCTGACCCCTGCTTATCTGTGTTCTTTTCTTGGGTAGTATCATCCAGTTCCACGGCTCTCTATTCTGTTTGTATCCCAACAGCTCCAGATTTGTATAAACCATTTGTGTGTGTGTGTGTGTGTGTGTGTGTGTGTGTGTGTGTCCCAGATTTGTGTCACTCCAAGCCTCAGATTTGTGTCACCAGCTCTGACCTTTCCCCTGCCTTCCAGACAAGGACTGCCCCCACCTGCTGAACTTTTGCATTTGGGGGTCCACTAGGCATCCCAGGCTTAACATGGCCAAACATGAATCTCGACTCTCCTTGCAAAGGCTGCCCCTCTCCCAGTCATCCCTCAGCCCCTAGCAACAGTTCCATTCGTTCGTTGTTTGCCCCCCGGATATCGTGTCCTCTTGATTCTCCTCTCATGTTTCCCCTCTCCAGTCCACCCACAGTGCTGTCAGCTCTGTTTTCAAAAATAGCTTGGGCACATCGTACACCTCCGCAGTTACCACCCTAGTGCAAGCCACCATCTCCCACCTCCTGGATTATTTAATTCGGCTCCTGTCTGCATCTGCCTTTACCCCTGTAGAATGTATTCTCCACTCAGGCACCAGTGATCTTTTTTGTTTGTTTTGTGATGCTAGGGATGGAACTCAGGGTCTCATGCATGTTAAACAAACACTCTACCACTGAGCTAAATTCAACTCCCAATGATGCTTTTAAAACTTGTTACTTCTGTATTTAGTACTTTACCCCCAAAGCATGTCAAGCACATGCTCACCCCAGGACCTTTACCTCTACCCAGAATATTCTTCTTTCAGTGACTCATATGATTCAGGTCATTGCTCAAATGTCACCTGATTGGAGTGGCCTTCCTCAACAAATGTGTGTAAAATAATCCTTCTTGCTGAATTCACCTGTAGTCCCAGCTAATCAGGAGGCTAAGGCAGGAGGATCACTTGAGCCTAGGAGTTTGAGCCCATCCCGGGCAAATAGCAAGATTCTATCTTTAAAAAAGAAAAAAATCTAGTAACTTAATAACACTGACCTTCAAAAGGAAGGAGTTGAAGTTTCATTCTGGTCATTTCTGCAATGGAAATTTCCTTCCCTCTTCCCATCTCCACTCTACACCAATTTGCCACACACACACACACACACACACACACACACACACACACACACACACATTGGCAGAACAAATCTGCAGAATATTTACATAACCAAGAGAGGTCACTCCACAGATCCTCCCTTGGACAGCTTCAGCCCCTTGGTGTCCCAGGCTGAGAAACAACAAACAACTTTTAAATAGCAGCTTTTCCTACTAAATCAAAAATTAAGATCTGTGTCTCCAGGCAGGCTTCCACATTATTAACGGCTAAGAGACCATTAAAACTTGCTTGGTCCTGCCCTTTCTGGATCCCACCCTACAGCTTAGAAGAAATAGATACACTGTCCACACCCTAACTTCATATGCCCTGGCTGCCCCTGAAGTTCCAGAGCATGGGCACCCTGCTCACAACCACATGTCTAGTGGGCTTCCAAACTCAGGTCAAACCTGGGTCTCCTATGCCTTTTTCACTTGACTATTTGGGTTTATTTAGGACTGGAGTTTAGCTCAGTCAGTAGAGTGCTGCTCTGCACTTTCTGAAGACCCAGGGTTTGATCCTCAACACCACAAAAATGGGAGAAGGACCTGGTAGCCCACTCCCAAAACAATCCTGAAACAATCCACCATTGAAAAACCCTATGAATGGCAGAGAAGCACTGACATTAGTGCCTGGCACAGCACAGCGTCAGAGAGTGTTTCCCTCTGTTGTACATAGGGTCACTACGAGTAGGACCCGACCTGAGAGTATCTCACAACAATAACAATAATTTAAGCTTATTAGGTTGTGGTTGATTCTGTACAGAAAAGGACAGTCAATGTGGTGAGTGTCACCAGAGGTAGGCTGGGAAGTGTTTAACAACTGGCTCTCTGGGGTGCAAAGGCAGCTCTGGCTTGTAGCATTTGCCAGTTTCCTTGCTGTGAATATACCTCATGGTGGGTGGTTACAAGCTACCAACTTGACATCGACCTGCAAGTGAAATAATCAGCTCTCATGCTGGGTGTAGTGGTGCATGCCTGCAATCCCAGGACTCAGGAAGCTGAAACAGGTTCTCATGGTCAAGGCCACTTTGAGCTATGTAGTGAGTTCCAGACCAGCTTGAGATACGTAAAGAAGTCAAGAAAGAAAGAAAGAAAGAAAGAAAGAAAGAAAGAAAGAAAGAAAGAAAGGAGAAAAGAAAACAGAAAAAAAAAATGAGGATGAGAAATTGCTGAGTGAACAGGGCAAAAGAAGTCAAACCCTCCTATGGATGTGCCAGCAAGTGGCCTGAATCTGTCTGTGGATGGTGGTGCCCATGGGATGCTCAACCCAGACAATGTGACGCCACTGAAAATGCTCCCCTACTAGAGCTGGCTGTTGGGTGAAATTTACTCACAGATACGGTAATCTACCTGAACCTTCCTTTGAAGACCATTACAGCACACCTTCCTGCTTCCTGGATTCCTGCAGCAGGTGCCTGTCAGACTGCTCCAAATTCTACCAGCCCCAGCCTTTTGGGATCTGTAATAAGACTCCAGACCAAATAGACCAAAGACCAAAGGCTTAGGAACGCTTGAGGAAATCTGACCCACAATATACAGAATATAAGAAAGATATGAGAAACGTTTTCCCAAACAGAAACCAAGAAGATCTGGCCTTGCTGGGTGACACATACTTATGAGCCCAGCTACCTGGGGAGCTGAAGCTAGAGGATCAAGAGTTCAAGGCCCAAGGCAGCCTGCACAATTTAGGGAGACCATGGTTCAAAATAAAAAATAGAAAAGGGGCAGGGTGTGGTGGTACACGCCTATAATCCCAGTAACTCAGGAAGCAGAGGCAGGAAGATTGCAAGTGCCAGACCAGTGGCAGCCTGCATAACTTAGCAAGATCCTGACTCTAAATAAATAAAGAAAGAAAGAAATTTGAAAAAATGGGCTCGGGTATAGCCCAGTGATAAAGCACTTGTCTTATCATGCATGAAGTCCTAAATTCAATCCCCTAATACTAGAAATGAGGAGGAGAAGAAGAAGGGGAGGAAGAAGATCTGTCCTAATCTGTACCATGTCCTACAAAAAAAAAAAAAAGAAGAAGAAGAAGAAAAAAAAGAAAAAGAAAAAGAAAAGAAAGGAAAAAATGCTATAAGTAAACCAGAAAGGGGTAATTATTTCAAGATGAGAAATAAGTAGTTAGTAAAATGAGCAGAAATTCCTTTCCCTGCCATCCAGAAGATACTTGGCCTAAGACTCCAGCAGATATTCTTTCAAGTTGTGTTCTTTTCATTTCTGCTGAGTTTGACCTGGATTCCAAAAGATAAGCAAGAGTCTAATACTAAGATTTAGCTTTTAAAATAGTCCAATGTGGCCAGGGGCAGTGCAAATGGCTGTAAACACAGTGACTTGGAAGGTGGAGACAGGGGATAGGTTTATTAGTTGGAAGCCAGCTTGAGCTATGTAAGGATATCCTGCCTCCAAAAAAATAAAATAATGTTATGGTTTTACAGTAAAGAATAAAAGAACAATTTGCTATCTCTTTTTATCTGTAAGAATATTGTGTTTATTGTATTTCCCTATTTTTCTGGAAAAGTAATAAATAACTAATACCAATTTAGGAAGAGTATCTCAATAGGCTTTTTGTAGTTTGTTATTTTCAGTACTTGGGATTGAACTCAGGGCCTTGTGCATGCTAGGCAACTGCTCCACCACTGAGCTGCACCCCCAGCCCATTTTGTTTGTTATTTTGAGACAGTCTCACTAAGTTGTGCAGATTGCTTCTGGCCTTGAACTCATGGTCCTCCTGCCTCAGCTTCTGAGTTACTGGGATTACAAACATGTGCCATGGCATCTGGCTCAACATGGGTTTTTGTAGGGCCTGATGCCAAAAACCACATTTCTTACCCTAGGATATAATTTGAGTTGCTCTATATCTACAAAGCATGTAGCCATACCACTGTGGCATCCAATCTGGTCAGGTCTCAGAAGCTAAGCAGGGTTAGGCCTGGTTAGTAACTGGATGGGAGACCACATGGAAACACCAGGGACTACAGTTTGGGAGAAGGAGCCGGCAGCCCACTCTCAAAAAACAATCAGCCGTTGAAAAGCCTATGAATAGCAGAGAAGCACTAACAATACTGCTTCACTTGTAGTATGTGGGGTTGCTATGAGTCGAACACAGACACCACGGCACCTAAGAACAACAACAATATATCTACAAAAATACAGTTCCAAATGAAAACAATCTGATTTGTAAATTAGACAGTGCAGAATATAAATTCAATATTACCATTAAAATGAAAAAAACCAAAACAACAACAACAACAACAACAAAAAAACGCCTTTAAACTAAAACCCAAAATAGCCAGGTAAGTTGGTGCATAACTGTAATCCCAGTAGCTTGGGAGGCAGAGGCAGGAGAATCATGAGTTCAGGACCAGAGGCAGCCGGCGTAATTTAGTGATACAGTTCAGTGGTAGAGTGCTTGCCTAACATATGGAAACCCCTGAGTTCGATCCCCAGCACCAAACATAAAATAAAAAATAAAAAGTGCTGCAGTTATACCTCAATAGTAGAGCACTTGCAAAGTATGTACAAGGTCCTGGATTTAACCCCTAAGTACTGAAAGAAAAAAAAAATAAGATAAAAAAATATATATACATATATATAAATAAAACACAAGTTGGCCACATACACTGAATTTATTCCCAGCACCACAAACACAATGATAACAAAAACCAATGACCCAGATAGAGTTTTTAATGACCAGCCTGCTGTAAAACTCCCTCAATTGACATTTGTGAAAATATGATTTTTAAATGACTTGCATTCTTTTTTCTTTTAAATGGTATGTGTTGAGAGTTCTAATTTATGCTAGAATTTGACACCATGATATGAATGTTTCAATACACACCAAACACTGAAGTTGCTTGAATTTTCTCCAGGGGAAAGCCGAATTAGATCTTTTGTTTCCGAAGGTTACTCATCTTAAGAAATGTGTATGTTGCAATTTACTTCCCAGCTTTTCTTTCTGTCCAAATATGCCTTGATGGGTAACAAACCAAAGTACAATAAAATGAACAAAAGATAAAGCATGGCACTGTGTACAGCAAGCATTTTTTTGTCATTAGGAAAGAGAAATATACTGAGCATATCTGGAAAATAAAATCTCTTGCTGGCACATTAGTGAACAAGAGTAGCGATAAAAAAGACCTTACATAGGTAGAGTCACAGGTTAAGGATGTCATGGAAAGTAATTTAGTTTGTAACAGAACAATCACAGAATTCTTTGTTCCTGGTGGAGGCCGTTGCTACTGTTAGCTTTCAGGCCCTGGGATCTCAGGCTATTGAGTGTAATCTGAGCAGCCACTTTGTAATCTTTATGGTTCAGATTCCTGAGTGAGGCAAAGGGGACAGGTGCTTATCTTGGCCAGGAATGGGCAGGACAGGACAGAGAGCAGCATACCATAAACAGAGGGGTCACTTGGTTACATGTAAAATGACACATTTCACCCTGACTCTACTTTGTGCTGAATCAGACCAATATTTACATGCTGAATGTTATTAACTACCTTTGAAAACCCATTCTACCATTATTGTTTTACCTGAGGCACTTAATACACAAATGCTAGCATACAGTTTTCATACAACTTTTTGACGTGAGCCTCAGCTACATGGTGGAAACTTATCTCAAAAAAAAAAAAAAAAGAAGAAATAAAAAAAAAAAGAAAAAAGAAAGAGAAGAAGGGGGAGAAAAATGGTATATTGGTGGTAGATGAAATAGGTGAGGAATCTGTAGGTCTAATGCTTCCAAAACAGAATCTCAGCATGTCCCACTCTCATTCCCAATCCTAGGCCAGAGTCACCGTGTTCACCATCTCTGGAGCTGCAATTAAATCAGGTGATTTCTCAACTGTCCCCTGGCTGATTTAGGATTCAGCTCAACCACCTTTCTCATCTTAGTGGGAAGGAATAGATATTAAAGTGTGTATGCAGCTGGGAGCGGTGGCGCATGCCTGTAATCCCAGCTGCTCGGGAGGCAGAGACAAGAAGATCTCAAGTTTGAGACCAGAGGCAGTCTGCGTAATTTAGCGAGACCCTGTCTCAAAAAGAAAAAAAAAAAAAAAAAAAAAGGGCTGAGGGTGCAGCTCAGTGGTCCAGCATTTGCAAAGCATGCAAACACAAGGCCCTGGGTTCAACTCCCAGTAACTCAAAAAAAAAAAAAGTATGCAATTTGCCATATTTAGCAGAAAATAGCCAGTGATTTTTTAAAAAGCCTTTAAAAAAAATTTAGTTTTTTAGTTCTTCCCTGGTACTGGGGTTGAACCCAGAGCTTCATACAACCTTTGCAAGTGCTCTACCACTGAGCCTCACCCCCAGTCCGTTCTTTACTTTTTTATCTTGAGACAGGGTCTCACTAAATTATACAGGCTGTCTCTGGCCTGGAATTTGCAATCCTCCTGCCTCCATCTCCCTAGCTCTTGGGTCTACAGGCATGTGCCATCATGCCCAATAAGCTTTTCTTTTTTCTTTCCTTTCTTTCTTTTTCTTTTTCTTTTTTTTTTTTTTTAAACCAGACAGCCTTTGCTTCAGAGAGAAATCCTTTGTAAGTCCAATATATTAAGGAGAAAACATGGAGTTGCTGTGGTTGGAGTAGAAATGAGACCCTCTCTATGTGTGTCTTTTCTATTTCTGAGTCCATTAATTGACCTTTAGACCAAGGTTTCATTTAAGTCCGTTGGTCCTGATTAATTGGCAGCAATAACAAAATTTTCCTAAGCCCATATTCTAAGCCAGGCCCTGTGCTGATTCTTAAGGATGCAGAGATGGACAATAACTTCTTCATCCTTAGCGACCTCATGGTGTAGTGATGGACACAGACATGTAAACAACTATGAGGTTTCAGGCCAACTCAAGGCAAGAAATGGAGGGAGGAATTAGTAAGGAATTGTCTTTTAGTTGCTCCTAGTGAAAACCATCCAAACTAGTTAAGCAGAAAAGGTGGTTGTGGACATTAGAAAAGGTGTATATATTACAGATTCCTGAGATGGTTAATCTTGACTGTAAACTTGATTGGATTTAGAAGCACAATAGGCAAAACAGTATTGTGCTTCTCTGCCATTCATAGAGTTTTCAATGGCTGATTGGTTTTTAGGAGTGGGTTGCCAGGTCCTCCCAAGCTGTAGCACCTGGTGTTCCCAGGCGGTCTCCCATCCAAGTACTAACCAGGTCCGACCCTGCTTAGCTTCTGAGATCTGACGCCATAGTGGTACAGCTGCAGGCTTAGAAGCACCAAGAGATTAGTAAAGGATACCTCTGAGTGTATCTGTGAGGGCATTTCAACAGAGAATTAAGTAAGGGGAGGTAGATCCACTCTGAATGTTGACATACCATCCTGAAAGCTGGGAACCCAGATGGACTAAAGGAGGAAAAAGGAGAAAGCCTACAGTGCAGACATTCTCTCTCTCTCTCTCCCTCTGCTTCCTGGCAGCTGAGAGGTGAGCTGCTTTGCTGTGCCATGCTGTCCCCACCATAATAGACTGAAACCTTCTGACACCATAAACCCAAATAAACTCCTTCTCCCTTAAGTTGTTTTCTCAGATATTTTGTCACAGCAACAAAAATGTCTGATGCAATTCCCAAGGCACAATGTGCAGGCAGCGGTCTCAGCAAGAAAACGCATCTCTCTGTTTGCATCTGTCCTCTGGTGCTATGCGGACCACCTGTGTTATATCTACTGATCATTGTTGGAGTCCTTCTTGATTCTTTTTACTTTTTACACACCTTGAAATCCACCAGCAATTTCTGTTGCATCTACCTTCAAAATATATCTAGAATCTAGGGTTAGGGTATAGCTCAGAGGTAGAGTGTGTGTTTAGTATGTGTAAGGCCCTGGATTTAATCCCCAGTAATAACAACTGTAAACATCCATTAATAATTGGAATATGGAATGTACGTAGTATGAATCTAGGAAAATTAGAAATCGTTAAAAGAGAAATGGAGCACATAAACATTGACATTCTAGGCATCAGTGAGCTAAAATGGACTGGCATAGGCCATTTTGAGTCAGACAATCATATGGTCTACTATGCTGGGAATGACAACTAAAGAGAAATGGGGTTGCATTCATCATCAAAAAAGACATTTCAAGATCTGTCATGAAATACAATGTTGTCAGTGATAGAATAATATCCATATGCCTACAAGGAAGGCCAGTTAATATGACAACTATTCAAATTTATGCACCCACCACTAAGGCCACAAATGAAGAAAGGGAAGACTTCTATCAGCTTCTGCAATCTAAAATAGATCAAACATGCAATCAAGACATACTGATAATCACTGGTGACTGGAATGCAAAAGTTGGAAACAAAGAAGAAGGCTCAGTAGTTAGAAAATATGGTCTTGGTGACAGAAACAAAGCTGGAGATCGCATGATAGAATTTTGTCAGACCAATGACCTTTTCATTGCAAATACATTTTTTCAACATCATAAACGAAGACTATACACATGGACTTCACCAGATGGAACATACAGGAATAAAACTGACTACATATGTGGAAAGAGACGATGGAAAAGCTCTGTACAAAATGTCAAAACAAGACCAGGTGCTGACTGTGGATCAGACCATCAACTTCTCATATGCAAGTTCAAACTGAAGCTGAAGAAAATTAGAACAAGTATACGAGAGCCACGGTATGATGGTATGACCTTGAGTATATCTCACCTGAGTTCAGAGACCACCTCAAAAATAGGTTTAATGCATTAGACACAAATGATAGGAGACCAGAAGAGTTGTGGCATGACATAAAAAATATCATTCAAGAAGGAAGCAAAAAGTTCTTAAAAAGACAAGAAAAAAAGAAAAGACCCAATTACATGTCAAAAGAGACAGAAATTCCCCTTGAACATCGAGCAGCTGAAGTAAAAGGAAGACATGATGAAGTTAAGGAACTAAACAGAAGATTTCAGAAGGCAGCTCCAGAAGACAAAACTAAACATTATAATGACATGTGCAAGGAGCTGGAGGCAGAAAACCAAAAGGGAAGAACATGCTCTGTGCTTCTCAAGCTTAAGGAAGTGAACAAAAAATTCAAGTCTCTACTGGCAGTAGTGAAAGATTCTACAGGGAAAATATTAAATGATGCAGGAAACATCAAAAGAAGATGGGAAGAATACACAGAGTCATTATACAAGAAAGAATTGGCAGATGACCAACCATTCCAAGAGGTTGCATATGAAGAGGAACCAATGGTGTTGAAGGATAAAGTGGAAGCTGCCTTGAAAGTACTGGCGAAACACAAGGCTCTAAGAATCGACGGGATACCAATAGAGATGTTTCAACAAACAAATGTAGCACTGAAGGTGTTAACATGTTTATGCCAACAGATTTGGAAAACAGCTACTTGGCCAACTGACTGGAAGAGATCCATATTTGTGCCTATTCCCAAAAAAGGGGATCCAACTGAATGTGCAAACTATCGGACAATATCATTAATATCACACACAAGCAAAATTCTACTAAGGATCATTCAGAAGCAACTGCAGCAGTATATAGACAGGGAATTACTGGAAAATCAAGCGGGATTCAGAAGAGGGCGGGGAACCAGGGACATCCTTGCTGATGTCAGGTGGATATTAATTGAAAGCAGAGAATATCAGAAAGATGTCTATGTTTTATTGACTATGCAAAGGCATTTGATTGTGTGGATCATAAAAAACTATGGATAACACTTCGGAAATTGGGAATACCAGAACACCTAATTGTTCTCATGAGAAATCTGTACATGAACCAGGAGGCAGCTGTTCAAATAGAACAAGGAAACACTGCGTGGTTTAAAGTTGAGAAAGGTGTGCACTAGGGCTGTATACTTTCACCCTATCTCTTCAATTTATATGCTGAGCAAATAATCTGAGAAGCTGGACTTTATGAGGAAGAATGTAGCATCAAGATTGGAGGAAGACTCATTAATAACCTGCATTATGCAGATGACACAACTCTGCTTGCTGAAAGTGAAGAGGATTTAAAACATTTACTGATGAAGATCAAAGATCATAGCCTTTAATATGGGTTACAACTAAACATCAACAAAACAAAAATCCTTATGACTGGGTCAGCCTGCAACTTCACAATCAATGGAGAAAAGATTGAGGTTGTCCAAGATTTTGCTTTGCTTGGCTCTATAATCAACACCCGTGGAAGCAGCAGTCAAGAAATCGAAAGACGCATTGTTCTAGGAAAAGCTGTGGCAAAAGATCTGTTTAGAGTATTGAAAAGCAAAGATGAAGACAAAGGTGCGTCTGACTCATGCCATGGTATTTTCAGTGGCATCATATGGTTGTGAAAGCTGGACATTGAACAAGAGAGACAGAAAAAGAATTGATGCTTTTGAACTGTGGTGCTGGAGACGTCTATTAAATATACCATGGACTGCCAAAAGAACCAACAAATCTGTCCTAGAAGAAGTGCAACCAGAATGCTCCTTGAAAGCAAGGATGGCTAAACTGTGTCTTACATATTTCGGACATGTAGTCAGGAGAGACCAATCCCTGGAGAAAGACATCATGTTTGGGAGAGTGGCAGGTCAATGAAAAAAAAGGAAAACCCTCCACCAGATGGATTGACACAGTGTCTGCAACAATGGGCTTAAACATAAATACAATCATGTGCCTGGCACTGAATGGGGAAGTGTTTCGATCTGCTGTACATAGGGTCGCTATAAGTCGGATTCACTCAACGGCACCTAACAACAACATATATATATATATATATATATATGTATATATATATGTATATATATATATATCTATCTCCAGAATATGACCCTTCTTACTGATTCTACTGCTATGTTTATGGTCCAAGACATCATTATTCCATGCCTGGAGTTTTGCAGTAAGCGCCTTCTCCCTTGCCTACTGATAATCTATTCTACATGTAGCTGTCAAAATGATCGTGCTCTAAAGAGAAAGTCAGAGCATATTATCTTCTGCTCAGCTCTTCCTGGTAGCTTTCTGACCCACAGGCTTCCCTGACTTTATCTCTCCCTTTGCCCACTTTGCTGCAGTGGCACTGGTCCCCAGGCATATTGCCACCTCAGGGCTTTGCATTTGTTGTCCACTCTCCCGGATGGGCCTTTTTCCAGGAACTGCATGGCTTGCTTCCTCTCCTCCTTCAGATCGTTGCCCAGATATTGCTTTCTTGGTGAAGGCTCCCTGGACGACCTAACAAACATTTCCATTTTTGCCTTCTGCCCAGGTGCTTCCTGTCCTACTTCCTAGCTTTTTTTTCTCCCCGCTGCTTGGCTCATATCACTATCCAACTTTTTTTACCTTCTCTGCTAGAGATTGAACCCAAGGCCTTGTGCATGCTAAGCATGCCCTCCACCACTGATCTACACTTCCCCCAGCACTAACTTCTTTTTATTAGTATTATTAGTCTTTGAGGTACTAGGTGGGCTCAACCCAGGGTCTCGCTCGAATATGCTTTACAAACACTCTACCACTGAGCTGTACCCTAAGTCCCTTTTATATTTTTTATCTTCAAACAGGGTTTCACTAAGTTGTACAGGCTGCCTCTGGCCTCAGTTCTGAGATCTTCCTGGTTTTGCTTCCAGAGTCACTGGGATTATAGGTGTGCAACTCTGGACTCAGCTTACTTTTATTTTTATCATTTATCTTGCTTGCTGTCTTTTAAAATGTGGCCTTCATTGGGCAGGGATTTTCCCTTTCATGGCTTACGGATGCATTCCCAGCACACAGATTGGGTCCTGGCAAACTGTTGTTGCTCACTAGATATTTAGTAAATGAATGCAAGTCTGTGTCCTTTTCTCTCTGAAGACTGCTTTCTTTTCTTCTTGCTTTTCTGAGAATTAGATGGGGGAATTGCTGGGTCAGACCTGGAGCTCTGTGACAAATTCCAAATTCTCAGTACAAAGGCTCTGAATGGCCCAATTTGAGTCAGGTGTTTATGCCTGGGTCAATTAGCTATGGCCACTGGGGTGGGCTCAACTATACACCCTTTTCTGGGGTAAGAGTCAGTTCCCAGAGAAACAGAAATGGAGGGTCACCCTAAATGGTTCTGTGAAGCAAACTAAAATTTATCTAGAAAGCAACAGCTGCCATTTCAACTCTTTTAAACTAGATTTTTATTTTCAAAGTACTATGTGCAGTTGTTTTTACATTTGTGACAGAAGTGCCAGTCAAGTTTCCTGAGCCATTCAACACCCCATCTTCTGGCTTACCTACCCTAGCTCCCTTGGTCCTTCCTACCCCTATCTTGGCTGGAGAAAAATGGTAGAATGAGTCTCTGGCCCAAAAGAAACCAATGCTTTTATTAGGTTGAGTGAAGGGAGATTCTCCCAAGAACCTAAGCAGAAATCCAAAGGCTGTGCTGGGTTGGTGGTGGGCTCCAGAGCTGGAGTCAAAACTGAAGTGGCCCAGAGGCAAACGTGAACTGCAGAAGAGGACAAAATGGCAGGACAGTGGCAACCAATGGTGAGCAGTGGAAGTCGGCCTAGAAAGGGAAGACCCAGGAGGCCCCACAGCAAAGCGTGTACAATAGACAGCATGAGGCTGGAGACATGGCTCGGGGATAGAGTACACCCTTCTGGATTCCATCCCCAGGAGAGAGAGCAAGAGCAAGGGAAAGAGAGAGAAATTGCCTAAGAGGAGTCAGTGAGAGAAACTATCTAACAGCTTTCCAGTTTTCCCTTTCACTCAGAAAGCAACCACGTGCCGAGCCTCTCTTTCTTGCTTGGAACTGTGCAAGTCACTATGGATACGGAGGAAATAGCCAGAAGGGAGTCTTTCCCTTGTGGAGCTAGCACTCCAGTGGGGGAGCAAAACATGAAACAGAGCCATCTGGGTAATTAACTCATTCATTAAAAGCATAATTAGCAATGTGAGTTTCTGACAAGATAAATTAATTATTTATAAGTGATGCAAAGGTAAAAATAGGATGTGCTGTCAAGACATGTGACCTAGGCTGTCCCCCAGCCTAGGCCCTAGAGTAACACTTTTTTTTTTTTTTGTCTGGGCACTCAAAGATAAGTAAGAGACCAGGTGCAGTGGCACATGCCTGTAATCCCAGCAACTTGGGAGATGGAGGCAGGAGGATTGCAAGTTTGAGGCCAAAGGCAGCCTGTGAAACTTAGCAAGACTCTGTCTCAAGATAAAATAGTAAAATTGGGCTGGGGTGCAGCTCAGTGGTAGAGCACTTGCAAAGTATGCATGATGCCCTGGGTTCAACCTCCCAGTACCAAAAAAAAAAAAAAAAAAAAGATAAATGAGAGTTACTCAGCCAAAAAAGGAAGAGGGGAGAATTTTGTAGAAAGAAAGAATAGGCTGTCCAAAGGCCCTGAGGTAATAAAGAGATGGCACAGTCATGTCACCAAGGGAATTTGTAGCTGCTGGAGCATAGAGAGGGAGGAGAGGAAAGTGTGAAGTGAGGCAGAAGCTGTGGCAGGTCCAAACCAGGCCATATCTGTAGCAGCCTGAAGGAGTTTGGATTTTATTCTAATACAATAAGAAACATTATTTCAATGGCCCTCAGGAAGAGAGCAGCATGATGTCATAGGCAATTTAGGAAGGTCACACTGGAAGCAGGTCCATATATGCTGACATGGAAAAACAGACAAGGCGGATTGTTTACCCGATTTATTTTGCTGGGGGTATGGTGCTAGGGATTGAGCCCATGGTCTTGTGTGTGCTAAAGCATGCACTCTACCACTGAGCTGTCAAAGGCAGGGTGCCAAATGAAACAGACAGAGCTATCTCCGTTACGAAGAAGAAAACAAACAAAACCCAACTCTGAGTGAAAACTCATAGACGAACTTCTGAAAGGACATACAGACAGCTGATAACACAATTTGTCCTCTGCAGGAGCAGAGGACTTGGGATTTGGGAAATTAAACATTGCTTTGCATCCAGTGTTGTTTGAACCTTACCACAATAGTAAATGCCTGTATTACATGTAAATAACAGATAGAGAAATAAATCTTGGGGTTTTTTTCCTGCAAAAAAGCAAATATAGTTTATGAAAGGAAAAAATAAATATGTGTATAATATAATTCACTTGAGATAACATGGTTTTGGCTTTTTTGGTGCTGATGGTCAAACCTAGGCTTTCATACCTGCTGCGTAAGTGCTCTACCACTTAGCTACATCTCAAGCCCTTACCATTTTTGCTTTATTTTGTTTTTTCCCTTCTTTCATATAGGAGACAGGGTTTTGCTATTTTGCCCAAGCTGTTCCCAGACTCTTTATCCTCTTGCTCCAGCTACCAAATAGCTGAGATGACAAATGTGTGCCACCATGCCCAGATTTGTGCCCTTCATTTTTATGAATAAGAACATTGCTATCGCAGAGTGGTGAGTGGATATGGAGAGAACTGGGGATGTGGAGAATTCAGTTAGGAAAGGGTTGGAATAGACAGCAAGAGAAAACGGTGCTGAGTAGCTGCACTTATTTGGAGAGCAGTAGCACAATTCCCGGAGAGACTAGGCTCCTTCTCAGGTTTCCTGAGGCTTTCCACAATCCTCCTCTTTATTTAGTCTGGGTAGAAGGATGCTTGGTCTGGTCTTGTCTTTCTTTCTTTCTTTCTTTCTTTCTTTCTTTCTTTCTTGTCTCTTTTTCTTTTCTTTTTTCTTTTCTTTCCTCTTTTTTTCTATCTCTCGTGGTATTTGGGGGCTGATCCCAGGGCCTTGTACATACTTTGCAAATACTCTACCACTGAGCTGCATCCCCACATCCCTGCTTTTTAATTCTTTTATCTTGAGACAGGGTCTCACTTAGTTGTGCAATCTGCCTCTGGCCTTCAACTTGTGGTCCTTTTGCTTCTGTCCCCTGAGTCACCAAGATTACAGGTGTGCACCACCACACTAGGTGTGCTCGATTTCTGGCAAAACTTCATCAGGTCCTACCAGAGGCCTGGTACTCCTGGAGCAGACAGCTCCCTGACATTGGCCTTCTTCAAACACATCATCAGTTAGCGAGCATCATTCCAAGACAGAAAGGGAAGGCAATGAATTACTATACTTGAGCATGTCCAACTTGACTATTTGAATCAATTACTTAATTTAGTCTCATGGTGTTGTGGTTTATCCCCACCTCGCATCCATCCCATATCCAGATGGGGCTATGTTAATTGGGGTGATGGCACCCCACTTGACTGTGATGGCTCAAGAATGGTCATGTGACTCACTTCTGTCCAATAGGACTCCACAAGGATCTTCAAGAGGGCTTCTAGGAAGTTTTTCCTCTTAAGAGAGAGCCATGGGATAATATGGTTTCCTCTTTCCCTGAACACTGGGGTCCCAGGATGTAAGTGAAAAATGGCATCTCTATCTTTTCTAATAGAATTTTTTTTCTAGTGCTGGGCATTGAACCTAGGACCTCACCCATGCTAGGGGAGGACCCCACAACTAAGCTACAGTCACAGCCCAGCATACCTCTGTCTTTTAACTGGCCTGAGGATGAAGCCACTACTAAGACTGATGAAACAAAGAGATGGCAAAAACCTGGTCCTGGATAGAATCATGGAATCATTGCCTAACTCAGGAGCCTCTGTGACTCTGGACTGTCTTTGATGTGAAATAACAAAGGTCTTCATTGTTTGACTGCTTACATTGGGTTTCTATTCTGTGCATTGTAATGATTCATGTCGATGTTATCTGCCCTCTCTCATCAGCATTCTTCACAGGTGTGCTGCAGGGTCTGGATCAACAGGTAAAATGCACTGACCAGGCTAAGCCTGAGGGGCCAACAACTTCAACGGAGGCCCAGCAGAGATGGTATCTTGACTGTAACATGCAGGAGTTTGGCCTTCTCAGAGTATGAAAGACCATGGTAGAGGCAGAAAATTGTTCTTCTTAACAGTAAAATAGTACAAAAGGAACCTGGCCCAGCATGATACCTGTATGCATTTTATAGCCATCAGGCAATATCAGGGTTCCGCGGTCATGTTGCACAGTAATTGCTTCTAATTTTTGCAGTGTGATTTTTTTTTTCAGACTTAATCCTTTCAAACTTTTGTTTTGTTTTTTGAGACCAGGTCTTGCTATGTAGCAAAGACTGGCCTGGAACTTACTATGTTACCTAGGCTACCCTTGATCTGCCATGATCCTCCTGCCTCTGCTTTCCAAGTGTTGGGACTACAGGTGTGTGCCACCATGCCCCACTAAACATTCTTTAAAATTAAAAATGTGAAGCAAATACAAAAGGATCAAGAATGATCTGGTACTATATAACAATGCTGTGAATTAGCAATGGAGACCCCAGAGCTCAGTGTCAGAATTTGGGCTTGAATCCAGGCCTCTTTGCCCTCAAATTTTGGCATCTTTCTAGTGCAAACCATAGGCACAACTTTCCAGGCTCAGCTTTGTAAAGTCAAAATGGAATGGCCTGTATTTTCTAAAGCAGACTTTGTTTGGATTGGCCTGCCCAGCACTCCTTCCCTATGCTTTTGGGAACCATTTTTAAAGGAAACATTCTATGTGGTTTAACTGATGCTAATTCTGACTCATCTAATCCTGGGGGATAGGGGTGGACACATGGACATGTCTTTGCCAACAGGGTATTCGATTTGCCCAACCTCAGTGATTGGATAAGAGGAAAAAAATGGGCACTTGCCTCTAATTAAGTTGAATAGAATCCTCCTGAGACATTTTCTTAGAGCTATTTCTGAAAATATAAGTAATCTTTTCATACAAACTATTGTTATACAAATTACTATCCTGCTTTACACCCTCCCCATATTTTATATCCTAGGGGCTTTCTGTTCTCCCTCGAGCCTCCTTATCATCCCTCCACCTAGCCAGAACTTCCCAGACTTATAAAGTTTCTTTGCTCCCTCTAACTTCCTTTTCCTCTAGGAAACCTAAGACTCTTCTCCTCACTATTAGCCAACTGGGTTTAGCCAAGATTGTGAGGTCAAAACTCTAACCGATCGGGTAAGACCCAGTCATAGTGATTATGTTAGAGGATAAAAGACTAGATGATCTCCCACCTGGCTAGATCTACAGCTTGCACCCTCCTTGCAAGGAGAAAATTTACCTTGCTGAGATAAAACTTTTTCATTCTACTGTGTCTTTACTATCAATCACACATATCTCCAACACATTGGAGAAAAGTATCTGTCTCCTTTGAAGTTGCTAAGCTAACTCTTAGACTACTGGAGACCATCATACGTCCTACACAGAGAGCATAGAAGCAAGAGAAAGGGAAACTGTGAAGATATTATTGGAGTCCTGGATCTAGACATACCTGAAGCTCATATATTTTCTATGTTTTTTTTGTTTCTTTGTTTCTTTGTTTTTATTGTGCTGGGGATTGAACACAGGGACTCATACATGCCAGGCAAGTGCCCTGTCACTGAGCTACATCCTCAGCCTTGTTTCTGCCACTTTTTTTTTTTTTCCCCAGTACTCAGGGTTGAACCTAGGGCAATGTGCTTGCATGCTTTTTAAGTGCTGGACCACTGAGCTGCAGCCCTAGCCCATTTTTTTTTTACTTTTTGAGACAGGGTTTCACTAAATTACACAGACTTCCTCTGGTCTCAAACTTGCGACCCTCCTGCCTCTGCCTCTGAAGTCACTGGGATTATAAACTGGAATTTAGCTCAGTTGGTAGAGCGCTGTGCTGCAGTCTCTGAGGTCCCGAGTTCAATTCCCAGTGCCGCAAAAATGGGAGAAGGACCTGGCAATCCACTCCCAAGGCAATCCCGAAACAGTCTGCCACTGAAAACCCTATGAGGGTCTCTATGAGTCGGATACCAACTCGACGGCACCTAACAACAACAACAACTGCACCTGGCTGTTTCTGCCACCCTTAAAAGAATCACTCTTATCATGTACCATTGTCTCTAATATTAACATGTGCTCTTTCAACCTCTCACATACATGCAGATGCCCTATGTGTATCATAGGGTCTTTACTAGGAATTTACTTGAGAACTTTGAGATGCCACTAATTTCACAGTGGTACCATTTGAAGCAGCTGTAGCCCTGTGGCATCTGATCCCGTCAGATCTCGGAAGCTAAGCAGGGTCGGTCCTGGTTAGTACTTGGATGGGAGACCACCTGGGAACACCAGATACTTTAGGCTTGGGAGAAGGACCCAGCAACCCACCCCCAAAAATCAATCCGCCATTGAAAACCCTACGAATATCAGAGAAGCACTGACAATAGTGTTTCCCCTGTTGAATGAGTCAGATACTGACTCGATGGCACCTAACAACAACAACAACCATCTGAAAGTCATGTGGAGGCACAGTGGCGCAAGGCCCTGGGTTCAATCCCTAGCAGAAGAAGAAAGAAAGAAAGAAAGAAAGAAAGAGAGAGAGAGAGAGAGAGAGAAAAAAGAAAAGAAAGGCAGAGGGAAGTGTGATTCTGACCTCTCAAGGGTTTCTTTGAAGTGCCAGGGCTCACCCTGAGCCATGGAATCCTCCCTTATGGCAGAGCAAAAAGAACTGAGTGCTAGGCAAGAAGGTGATATTAGGTAGGTAAGAGTGCAGAAGGGTGTTTTACAGTGTCCTATGCAGTTAGCTATGTAGGCTTCATGACTTGTCTCACTCTATCTCCACCATAATTTCCTGTATGGACCTGAGCAGTCTCTCTCTAAGCTCCAATTTTATTTATTTACATATGTTTTTTGTTGGTTGGTTGGTTGGTTTTGAGACAGGGTCTGGCTACGTAGCCCTGGCTGGCCTGGAATGGAACTTGCTACATAACCCAGGCTGGCCTTGAACATGCAGTGATCCTCCTGCCTTTACCTCCTGAGTGCTGGGATTAAAGGAGAGTCCTACCATACCTTGCAGCCTCTGTTTTCTCGACTGCAAAACTGGGCTAATAATAAGAGCAACCCCATAGATTTGTTTTGAGGATTCATGAGTAACACACATACACCAAGACTCATTTCATTTCCAAGTGACAGAATTCCAAATCAAACTGACTTTAAGCATAAAAAAGAATTTATCAGCTCACATAATTGTTAAGGCCAAGAGAAATAACTTCAGACATAGCTGGGTCAAGGGGCTCAAATGATGTCATCAGAAGCAACTCCCTAGACTCTGCTTTCATTCTTCAACAAGCCACGCCAAATATTTGTCACCACAGCTAAAACCCTAGTCCAAACCATCATCTTGTCTTTCTCGATGCAATACCTTTTATCTTTCTTCCCCCTCCAGCCCCTATTCCTCACTCCCAGGGTGATCCCCTCACAAGTGATCTTTTGAAAATGTGAATCAGATCCTGTGACTCCTCTGCGCAGAAGCTTTGAATAGTTTCTCACTGTAAAATCCAAACCGCTCCCCCTGGCCCACCAGCCCCCGAAGATCTGGCTCAGAACTCATCTCTCTGCTTCTCTCCTCTTCCACTCTCTGCACTGGTTTTCTTCTGGTTTTTCCTCCTGTGGGGGGTGGAGGATGGAGGGACTCGAGGATGTTCCCTCTGTGAGGGACTCATCCCTGTGGCTTGCTCCTTTGAATAGTTTATAATTCAGCTCCCCTTGTTCTTGTTTGTCTAAGCAGCTATCCTGACAATTCAGAATCCAGCAGGAAAAACAGCTCTCTTGCACAACAGTTTGACCACAAGTCTGGGGTAGGCTTTCATTGGTCCAAACTAAGTGGGTACACCCCTGAACAGGGTCACTGTTGCCAAGGGCCGGAGAAACTCTGACTGGTTAGGTTTGAGTCACCTGCCCTGGAGCTGATGGAGGTGGGGGCTCAGTGCCTGAAAACAATTCCCTGGAGAAAGATTGGGGTCCTGCTAGAAGGGTGAAGTAATGCCAGGCAGCAAGAATAACAGATGTGCTCCTTCAGTGTTTGCACAGCAGCTGACAGATAGGAAGTGGAGAGAGAGAGAGAGAGAGAGAGAGAGAGAGACAGGCCAGCTTGCACTGCCTGTGGGCTGTGGGAGTGCCCGGAGGATTTCCTTCATCAATGTTCATTCATTTAACAAATTTTTATTGATATCACTCATTTCCAGGCTTTGTCCAAAGGGAATCTGCTACTCTCTTGAGTCAAAATGTGATAATGTACTAGATGATGATGTCTAGGACAGTGTCTGACATTCATTCAACAATATTTATTAGGCTTTTATTAGTATCAGAGAGAAGCAAAGACAGATGACAGCTGTGAACACTACCCGCAGACCTTCTTCTCCTGGGGCTTATAGTCAAGTGGAAAACCAGTAGATAGACAAAAACAAAGTTCAGTGTAAGCAGAGACACAGGCTACTCACAAAACACATTTCCCAGGAAGAAAAATGAAATTGCTCAAGGTTCTTCTTTACTCAATAACCTTTTGTACCTTTGGAATTGTGTACTCACGTTAATTATTTTAAAAAACAAAAATGAACAATCCCATAAAGAGCTATGCTACACCCAACAGAATTGCTAAAAGTAGAGATTGGCAATGCCAAATGCTCAGAAGGATGTTGGACAACTGGAACACTCCCACGTTGCTGGTGAGAATATAAAATGGAGAACTGTTTGGCAGTTTCTTATAAAGTTAAACATACAACTACTCCCAACTATTTCCCAGTTACTCCATGACTCAACAATTCTGTTTTTACTCAAGAGAAATAAAAACATGTCGTTTTTCCTTTCCTTTCTTCCCTCCTTCCTCTCTCTCTCTCTCTCTCTCTCTCTCTCTTTCTTTCTTTCTTTCTTCTTTCTTTTTCTTTCTCTCTCCCCTCCCCTTCTTCCTTCTTTCCTTTCCTCCCTCCCTCCCTCCCTTTCTTCTTTTTGAAGAAAGGATCTTGCTATATAACCCAGGGTGGCCTCAAACACAGGATCCTCCTGACTCAGACTCCTGAGTACTGGTATTATAGGTACCACCCCCCCTGGCTACACAACTTGTCTTTTTTTTTTTTTTTTTTTCCAGTACTTGGGGGTTGAACCCAGGGCCTCATACATACTTTACAAGTGCTGTACCACTGGGGTGCACCCTCAGCCCATTTTTAAAATTGTTTGAGTTAGGGTCTCACTAAGTTATACAGGCTGCCCCTGGCCTCTTGATTTATGATCCTCCTGGCTCTGCCTCCCAAATTGCTGGGATTATAGATATATGCCACTGTGCCTGGCCTACACTTATCTTTCAATTTATATTAAAGTAAAACTAATCTATGGGAATAAAAAATGGAACAGTAGTTGCCTGGGGTGAAAGGTAGGGATTCACTGGGTAGGGATTCACATTCTAGGGAGATATAAATCACACACACACACACACACACACACACGCACACGCACACACTGTAGTATAAGTGGTTGATCCTAGAACCTTGATGGTGCTAGGCAAGTTCTAACACTGAGCTGTGCCCCCAGTCTTCTTTTAAAAATGTTTTCCAGTTAGGGTCTCCCTAACTTGTGCAGGCTCCTTCTGGCCTTGAATTCACTATTTTCCTGACTCAGCCTCCAGAGTCGCTGGGATTATAAACATGCACCTTTGGCGCCTGGCTGAAATTTTCTTTATCTTGAAAAGGGTATGAGTTGTAGAGAGGTTTCACTGTCAAAATTTATGGAACTGATTACACTTTGTACATTCGTACTGAACTATCACACAGCACCCCCGCGGAGACAGTTATGCCCTAATTAAAAATAAATATGAATAAATATTTGGTAAATTAAATTATGGGCTGGGATTTAGCTCAGTTGGTAGAGCACTGCTCTACAGTCTCTGAGGTCCTGAGTTTGATTCCCAGCACCACAAAAATGGGAGAAAGACGTGGCAATCCACTCCCAAGGCAATCCCAAAACAATCAGCCATTGAAAACCCTAGGAGGGTCGCTATTGAGTCCAACATGACCTAACCTAACGGCACCTAACAACAACAACA
Source organism: Pedetes capensis (assembly GCA_007922755.1). NCBI lineage: Eukaryota > Metazoa > Chordata > Mammalia > Rodentia > Pedetidae > Pedetes > Pedetes capensis. The sequence goes on along the minus strand of VMDO01013732.1, from coordinate 21,362 downwards.
AGTTAAATTATAAAGTTGGTATTCTAGAGGCAAAAATCTCACAAAATGCATCAGTTCTATGGATTTCATGGAATGCAAACTATATCTCAACTTTAAAAAGTAATTGGAAGAACAGGATAGGAGTCTCCCGCAGAAATGTAACACAGAGTGACTCCATGAGAGTGTGGATTTGCCAGAGATTAGAGAAGGCCCTTGGGGAGAAGAATGAGATTTCAGACAAGATCACAAATCGCCTGTGCATGATAGGACGGGGAAGAAGAGTTAAATCAATAGAAAAGCTTTAGCTTTTTCCGTGCAGACTTTCCAAAGGCACATATTGAACGTTCCCTTTGTGCTGGCAACTTTCATGTTTGTGTTTTCGCATTGAATGTCACAGTTATCCTTCAAAAGCGGTATTTTGGCTCCCATTTTCCAAGTAGGAAACAGGAGGTGGCAGAGGCCAGGCTTTAGGGCCGAATTATTTGGTGTCAGCTTCTCCTGGGCAGAACCTGCAATAGTACCGGCGGACTCCAGGTGGGGAGGGCTGCGGCAAAGGAATGTGCTATGTAACAAAGGACCGGCTGGCCCAGCGCCGCGCACCTCACCTCGCCAAGGGCTCCAGGAGCAGGCGAGGCGGGGCGGGGGCGTCCGGGTTAACGCGCTCTACTGCCTCGCCGGCTCCCGCTGCCCACCGCGCCAAAACAAAAGGGCTCCAAGGCGCGGGGCGGGGCGGGATAGGAGCTGAGGGGTGGGGCTCCTCCCAGGAGAGAGGATGCGGGGAGCGGCGGGGTCCGGAGCCCAGTAGGGGTGTGTGGGCTCCCGGGAAGGAGCCACGGTGACCGGACAAGGGCGGGGCCGAAGGCCGGGGGCCGGGGCGAGGGATCAGGGCGCGGGACCCTATTTGGGGGAGACCTGGTGGCCCGGAGGCGAGCGCTCAACCTGGGCAGAAAGGGACAGAATCTGGGGTAGACTGAGGGCTGGAGGGAGCCAGAGGCGGGGAAAGGGGGAGGTGCCGGGCCAGGCGGCCCCGAGGTTCTGCATCCGTGCGACACTGGGGGCGGGAGGAGACCTGAGGCGTGGGGACGCAGGGAAGGGCGCGTGGGCCGGTCTGAGGGCCGGCAGGGGTGTGGGCGCTCGGTGGCTTTGGGCGACTCCACTGAGCTCTGGCCCGCTCCGCAGCTCCACCCGCTGGTCCCCGCCGCCACGGTGGGTCCCCAGTCCCGACAGGTTGCAGGCTGTGCGGCTCAAGGCTGAGTCCTGGAGCCCGCCTCACCCCCTGCGCGGATCTGTTTCCTCTTATTTGAGCTGGCGAGGACCGACGGCCGTTCTTGTTTCGCTGGGTCGCGGGAGAGTGGGTCGAGAGAATGGAAGTGAAGGCTTATTGCCTTCCCCTTCATGAAGCTGTACTTTGTACCTACTATCGATTGTTGTTGTTGTTGTTAGGTGCCTTCTAGTCGTGTCCGACTAATAGCGACCCTAATAGGGTTTTCAACAGCTGAATGTTTAGGGATTGCCTCGGGAGTGGGTTGCCACGTCCTTCTCCCATTTTTGTGGTGATGGGAGTCGAACTCGGGGCCTCAGAGACGGCAGAGCGGCGCTCTACCAACTGAGCTAAATCCCAGCCCCACTTACTATGGATAGGAGTTAGGAATTTTCAGGCAGGATCAGGGAAATGGGGCCTGCAAATAGGAAACCACTGAGGCAAGATGGTCACCAGGTACCCAATTAGGTCACCTGAGTTTCGGTCAGACCATGTAAATTTCATTTATGTAAGTCTCATTCTTCTAAGAAAAACAAGTCCCATGACCTGCCCAGCAGTCACCTAGCTAATCAATCTTATAACTACTGACAACTTATTTATTCACCCAAGCACTTACTCATTCATTCAAAAAAATATTTATTAGTGGAGCATGGGGCATGGTGGCGGGTGTGTGTAATCCCAGCACAGAGACTGGAGGATCGCCAGTTTGAGGTTGGTGTGGAGTACATAGCAAGACCCAGTCTTACAAAAAACAAAACAAAACAAAACCCAAAGCCAAAACCACCAAAACCCAAAACAACCCCTTCTTAATTTTTTATTTTGACATTGTTGTTGTTAGCCGTCAAGTCGATATCCAACTCATAGTGAGCCTACGTACAACAGGCGAAACACTATTGCCAGTGCTTCTCTGCCGTTCATAGGGTTTTCAATGGCAGATTGATTTTTGGGAGTGGGTTGCTGGGTCCTTCTCCCTATTTTGACATAGGATCTCACTAAATTGTGCATGCTTTCTCTGGCCTCAAACCTGGGGTTTTCCTGCTCCCTGCCTTCTGAGTAGCTGGGATTACAGGTGTGGGCCACAGCACCTGGGTTGTTTGTTTTTGCAGTGCTGGGGATCCAATCCAGGGCTTCACTCATGCTAGGCAGGTGCTCTGCCACTGAGTCACACCTGCAGCCCAAACTGTTATTCGGGAGTTTCTGAAGGCAGACTGGGGTCCCCACCAGCTTGTGGTATTTCTGAAAGCCAAAACACCATCTCATATTAATTGAGAAGGGTTTGCTCAAGAGTCTTTGGCTACAGTTGGGCATGGTGGCATGTGCCTGTCGTCTCAGCACTCAGGAGGCTGAGGCAGGAAGATTGCTTGCTTCAGAACTAGCCTGGCAATATAGCAAGACCCAGTCTTAACACTGTCACCTCCAATAACAACAACAAAAACTTTGGGCCAGGATTATCACCTCTCCAGGTAGGGTTCTGTGATAAGTCTTGCCCTACACACCTGGGACAGCTGTGGTCGGCAAATGGAAAACTAATTATTAATCAATGCAGTTTAAAAAAATGAGATGTGGATGGAAGTGGTAATTAGGAAGTTGGTGGATCCTAATCCAGATTATATTCCTCCCTTCATCCCAATGCCATTGTACAAGCAGGTACACCAAGGCTCAGGTTGGATCTCAAAGATTCCAGTCTCCGAAGCAGCCCTTAGTTAAGATTAGGGGTCAAGGGTTATTATTGTCATATGCTGGAAAGGAATTATTATTTATTGGGGGCCTACTATGTGTCAGGGGCTGGGATTTAGCTCAGTTGGTAAAGCACTGCTATGCAGTCTCTGAGGTTTGATTCCTAGCACCACAAAAATGGGAGGATGTAGCAATCTACTTCCAAGGCAATCCTGAAACAATCTGCCAATAAAAACCCCATGAGGGTTGCTATGAGTTGGACACCACTTGACAGCACCTAACAACAACAACTATGTGTCAGGTGGTTTACAAGCTTTGTCACTTAACAGCACAGTAACTCTGAAATATCATGCCATTTCACAGATGAGGAAAATAGACTCATGTTAAGTGACTCATCCAATGCCTCACTCCTTCCAGTGATGACTTGCTCACTTTATCTCCTGTCTAGAACAGTGAATCTCAGCCAGGAGTGATATTGCTCTCCAGGGTCATTTGGCAATGTCCTGAGATACTTTTGGTTGTCACAACTGGAAGGTGGGGTGCATCTTGTGGGTGGAGTCCAGGGATGCTGCTAAACTATCCCTTTGGTAGGGCACAGAACAGCCTCCCACAGCAGGGAATTACCCAGCCCAAAACGGCAATAGTGCTGGGTGTGAAAAACTCTGGTGAAGAGAAATCCATGCCCTCCTTCTGGGTCACCCATGAGGCCCATCCTGAGCCCTGCTTGGGAGAGATATCCCTGCAGCTGCCTCTAGCCCAAGCTCTTCAAGTACATAGTGTTGGACTGGTAGTCAATAAATGCCTATTGGGAGTGGGCACGGTGGCGCATGCCTGTAATCCCAGCGGCTCGGGAGGCAGAGGCAGGAGGATTGCAAGTTCGAGACCAGAGGCAGTCTGCGTAATTTAGCGAGACCTTGTCTCAAAAAAAGTAAAAAAAATGGTCTGGGGGTGCAGCTCAGTGGTTCAGCACTTACAAAGCATGCAAGTGTGAGGCCCTGGGTTCAAACCCCAGTTGTACAATAATAGTAGTAGTAGTAGTAGTAGTAGTAGTAGTAGTAGTAGTAATAATAATAATAATAATAATAATAATAAAATGCCTGTTGGCTTGAAATAGAAGGTAGTGCCTGTATTTGCTCTATTGACCTCTTCAGTTAGGCTGCCGGCCTTTCCAGGAGTGGGGAGTATGTGACAGACCCTATGGTCTTTATATTTCTGTCAAGAGGTAGAGGGCTTCCTGTCAGCTCACGTTGAGGCTGCATGACCACTTACTAGAATACATTGGTGAAGTACAATGCAGAGGCAAAAAGCAGACACTTACGTCAGAAACATACTGACTCAGAGCCAGGCGAGGTGGTACACACCTGTAATCCCAGGGACCCGGGAGGCAGAAGCAGGAGATTACAAGTTCGAGGTCAGAGGTAGCCTGTGTAATTTAGCCAGACTCAGGCTTAAAAAAAAGGGCAGGGGGAGGCTGGGGGTGCAGCTCAATGGTAGAGGGCTTGCCTAGCATGTGCAAAGCCCTGGGTTCAATCTCCCAGTACCAGAAAATAACAACAAAAACAACAACAACAAAAAAAACCTGACTCAGGTCCTATACTTTACCTTATTCATCATGTGACCTAGGACACATCTATGAGCTCTTGAAGGTAATTGTAACCACCTCATAGAATTGTGAGGATCAAATTGGACAAGCCCTTTGTCTGATGGCCAGCATTCTAAAAATGTTGGCTATTACTGTTCCTAGATGCAGTGTTTCCACTAGAGGATAGCAGTTTTCTCCTGACTCTGACATTTCCCACATATGCCAGGATCTCACACCTCTCTGCCTTTGAACAAGCTAGTTGATCTTTTGGCTTAGGATGCTGCTTGATTCCCACACGGCTTCCAAACATAGCTTTCACTCTTCAAGTCTCAGCACAAGTGCTGCTTCTTCTATGAGGCCTCCCTTGATTGCCCTCTTTTGCTATGCTTCTACATGCTTCTCTACCCCATTCTGGAATCATGCTGCCATTAGAACCTTTGTTTAGCTTTAGGTTTTTGTAGTAATTATTTTGCATTAAAATTTCCCCCACCCAGTCTGAGGCTTTTCCCCCAGGGACAGAGGTCAGATCTATCTTTGTGTCCCAGGATCAGAACACAGACATGTTGAGACAGTGACAAACATCCAGGGAATAAACCAGTGTGCCTGATGAGAGGAGGTCCTTCAGCAGCTTCTTCCATAAATATTTATGCATTCCATGTGTCCCCACAATCCCTACTAGGGAATAACCTTTTCCTTCCCTCCCTTCCTTCTTTCCTTCCTTTCTTCTCAGTATTGGGGGTTGAATCCAGGGCCTCATGCATGCTAGGCAAATGCTCTGTCACTGAGTTGCATCTCCACTCCCTTTTTTATTTTTTATTTTGAGGTACAGTCTAAGTTGTGCAGACTGTCTTTGGCCTCAAAGCTGTGATCCTCCTGCCTCAGCCTCCTGAGTTGCTGGGATTACAGGCATGTGTGACAGCATTCTGCCCACCAGTGAACAATCTTCACCATGCCCAGCTGTTCCAAGTTTTAAACAAATCCAGAATGACACAGGAAGAGTGGAGGGACATAAGTTAGAGAGGAGAAAAGGAGACTGAGGGTCTATTTCTTCTAAGCACCTGTTTTTTATTTATTTCATTTTTTTTTTAATTTTTTGAGATAGGGTCTCACTATATAGCCCATGCTGACCTTGAACTTGAGATCCTCCCAGGTGCTGGGATTACACACATATGGCACCACACCAGATTTGCTTGGTTTCTTAAAAGCAACGAATTGGTTACACACTATAGTGCATACCTGTAATCCCAGTGACTCAGGAGGCTGAGGAAGGAGGATCATGAATTTGAGGCCAGCCTCGGCTACATAGTGGGACTGTCTCTAAAAATAAAATAAATGATAAATAAATAAATAAAAGCCCTTAAATTGTCCCTCAAGACCAGTATAGTGTTGAATGCCACGCCTCTGATTCCATCTCTCACTGATATCCCCTTCCTTTATTCTGAATCCATCATATAGGCTTTCTTGCAGCAACCCATACTGAATCTGCTTCCCCTTCAGGGATGTCACACTTGCTGTTTCTTTTGCTTGGTTTCTGCCTAACCTTCTTCAGGCCTTTTATAAAAATCTTTCTCAATAAGACCTTTGCTTAGTGACCTAACGGCTGGGATTTAGCTCAGTTAGTAGAGCTCTGCGCTGCCGTCTCTGAGGTCCTGAGTTCAATTCCCAGCACTGTAAGAATGGGAGAAAGGCCTGGCAATCCACTCCCAAGGCAATCCCGAAACGGTCAACCATTGAAAACCCTCTGAGGGTCGCTATGAGTCGGATACTGACTCTACAGCACCTAACAACAACAACAAGTGACCTGACATCTAGTTTAAATGGAATTTGGCTTGGGGATGTAGCTCAGCAGTAGAGAGCTTGCCAAGCAGGAGCAAGGCTCTGTGTTCCATCCCCAACGCCATAATAAAATAAAATAAAATGGAATTCTCCCATCCTGTACTCCCTTCCCATTTTGCTCCATGACACTTATCTGATATGTTATATGTTTTACTTGTTTATTTATTATATGTCTCCTTTTAAAAGACATCCTCCACAAGAGCAGGGACTATTGCATTTTGTTCACTTTTGTATTCCCATTTCCTGGCACACAGTAGGCACCTAAAAAAAAATAATAATATACAGTCTGGGATTTAGCTCAATTGGTAGAGTGCCGCTCTGCAGTTTCTGAGGTCCCACATTTGATTCCCATCACCAAGAAAATGGGAGAAGGATGTAGCAATCCACTCCCAAGGCAATCCCAAAACAATCAGCCTTTGAAAACCCTATGAGATAAAAAAAAAAGAAAAGAAAAGAAAAGAAAAGAAAACCCTATGAAGGTCGCTATGAGTTGGGCACAACTCGATGGCACCTAACAACAAAAAAATATATACAATAATACAGCATAAATAGATAAAGATCCACAAACTGTCCTGGCCTTTGGAGTAAAGAATCTTCTTGGAAGGGAATGAAGCCTTGGAGTTGGGACCTAGTTCATCCCATGGTTTTCAGAAACCGGAAGACCCAAGTTCAAATACACTAAGGATCATAACAAATTATGGATAACATAAATGGGAATACCAGAGCACCTAATTGTACTCATGAGGAATCTGTATGTGAACCAGGAGGCAGCTTTTCAAATAGAACAAGGAAACACTGCCTGGTTTAAAGTTTAGAAAGATGTGCGTCAGGACTGTATCCTTTCACCCTATCTTTTCAACTTACATGCTAAGCAAATAATCCAAAAGCTGGACTTTATGAGGAAGAACGTGGCATCAGGACTGGAGGAAGACTATTAACAACCTGCATTATGCAGATGACACAAGTCTGCTTGCTGAAAGTGAAGAGGATTTAAAATATTTACTGATGAAGATCAAAGATCATAGCCTTCAGTATGGGTTGCGACTAAACATCAACAAAACAAAAAATCCTTACAACTGCGTCAGTATACAGCTGCACAATAAATGGAAAAAAGATTGAGGTTCTCTAAGATTTTGCTTTGCTTGGCTCTATAATCAACACCCGTGGAAGCAGCAGTCAAGATATCAAAAGATACATTGCTCTGGGAAAAGCTGTGGCAAAAGATCTCTTTGGAGTATTGAAAAGTAAAGACGTTACATTGAAGATGAAGGTGCGCCTGACTCATGCCATGGTATTTTCAGTCGCATCATATAGTAGTAAAAGCTGGACATTGAACAAGGGAGACAGGAAAAGAATTGATGTTTTTGAATTATGGTGCTGAAGACGAAGATAGAATATACCATGGATTGCCAAAAGAACTAACAGTTCTGTCCTAGAAGAAGTGCAACCAGAATGCTCCTTGAAAGCAAGTATGGCTAAACTGTGTCTTACATATTTCAGACAAGTAGTCAGGAGAGACCAATCCCTGGAGAAAGACATCATGTTTGGGAGAGTGGCAGGCCAATGAAAAAAAAAGGAAAACCCTCCACCAGATGGATTGACACAGTGTCTGCAACAATGGGCTTAAACATAAATACAATCATTTGCCTGGCACAGAGTGGGGAAGTGTTTCCATCTCCTGTACATAGGGTCTTTATGAGTCAGACTTGACTCAGTGGCACCTAACAACAACAAGGAAGCCAGGTGCGGTGGTTCACACCTATAATCTCAGTGACTCAGGCAGCAGAGGCAGCCTGTGTAACTTAGCAAGACCCTGTCTCAAAAATTTTAATAAAAGGCAGGGCTGAAGGTACAGCCCAGTGGTGGAGCACTTGCAAAGTATGTGCAAACCCTGGGTTCAGCCCCCAAGTACCACAAAAAGTGAAACAAAAGACGAAAACAAACAAACAATAAGACACTAAGGAAACCAAGAAAGGTGAATACAAATGTATGGGCCCCAGTGAAACGTGGTGTTGTGGGGGAATCCATTACAGAAAGGCACCTCAGTGCAGCACCGTGTGAGAAGCTCCATCCTCATCAGAAGCCATGGCTATCATTCAAAGTCCAGCCCTCTCGTCTCACTCCTGGCCTTGGTCACGGATGACAGCAGAGGAGAGAGGGGAGCAGTTGCCTCAGGTCACCAGTGGACAGGAAGCCTAGGAACTGAGGTGTGTTGTCTGTAGTCGTGCCTGCCTGGACCTGCTCCCACCGGGTGCAGAGCAGACTGAAGGGGACTGCTGAGTCACTGGAACTCAGGCCCTGGGGGGAGTGGAGCAACGTGGGTCTGCCTCACCTCTTCCTGGAGGTATGGTGGGGGCCAGAGGGAAAGGCAGAGTTCCTGCTGGTCTCCCCAGTGCCGGGGAGCCCTGCCTCCAACGAGCTAACCTTGTGCTAAAATGAAGGCAATGCTGGGTACAACCTTTGAAATAACCAACGCACGCACACACACACATACACACAGGCACGCGTGCACACTCACAGAGGCTAAGATCATCAGCAAAAATGAAATTAAGCAAAATATAATTTCATTTTGGACCAGGGATGTAGCTCAATGGTAGAACACTTGCCTGCATATGGGAGGTCCTCAGTTGTAGATCCCCAGCAATGAAGAAAAAAACAAGACCCCCCAAACCCCAAGGTTTATATATGTACATAATTCTGCTTTGGGTAGATACTCTTTTTTTGTTTTGTTCCATTTGAGACATGCTGGCCTGGACCTCGCCTTGATCCTCCTGCTTTAGCCTCCAGTGTGCTGGGATTACACACCCTGCTGGGTAGACATTCTTAAAGTCCAGCTCTGGATATGAGGGAGCTGGCAGGCATAATTTTGCAAAGCCTCTGTAATGATGGAGTATGTGGAGTTTTGAAACCATCTGAATGCCTTTTTCCTGGGAACTAGGATTTCCCATACCTGGATCACCTGGGGCACTAGTGAAAAACAGATTCTAATCACTGCCTTGGAGGTGTTGAATTCAGTGTGTTGAAAATGGCTGGGACTCAGGAATCTAGATTTTTAAAGACATTCTTAGGCTCTGTAAGATCCAGAAACTGCCTTGGTCCTCTGGAGTAAAGAATCTTCTTAGAAAAGGATAAGGCTGTAGGTTAGGGGTTTAGCTCAGTTGGTAGAGTGCCCTGGGCTCGCTCTCCAGCACCATGCACCAAAAAAAGAAAAGAAAAGAAAAAGAGAAAGGGACAAGGTTTTGGCATAGACTCAGCTCATCCTCATCTGTTCAGAAGCTGGAAGATCCAAACTCTAATGCACTGAGGAAACCAGAGACTGTCTATAAATCCTAGTAGACTATGGTGCTTGTCAAATGCACCTTGGGCCAATTCAGGCTCTGTTTCAGACTACCTTGGGTACCTTTAAAACTAAGCAGTGGTTGGAAGAAGGTCTGTCCACCTGGATTATTGTAATGTGCAGAGGTGGCTGGGAAACCGTCCTGGATAGCACACTTCCTGGGTTGACCAGGAAAACTGGTTCCAGAGTGGCGAATTTGGGATTTGACCTGGGCCTGCTTGACTGACAGCAGGCCATGTTGATCATTACTGTGTCAGCTCTGCCCTGCTCACACATATGGAGCTTGTTATCTTGCAGAACCCTAAGAAAATGGCTACGTAGGAAAAAGAATCCCTAGGCCTCCTGCAGACAAAACCCTGCTCCCACCCAGGTGTGGTGGTACCTGCACTTGGGAGGCAGAGGCCAGCCTGGGCTACTTAGGAAGACCCTGTTTTCAAAACCAAAACCAAAACCACTGCTTTTCACCTTCTCTAACGTGCCCTTCTAGTTCTCTCTTTCTCTAACAGACAACACTAATTAAGTAGCTTGTGTGTAAACCCTTCAATAGCTCCCTGTTGCTCTCACATTGGGCTGATGCACCCTTGACATTCAGGGCGTTAAAATCTAGGACTTCCTTCCTGTAGAAGACAGAATGGTCCCCAAAGTTGTCCACATTCCAGTACCTGGAACTTGCAAATGTGTTATGTGACAAAGGGATTTTGCAGAACAGGATTAAAGGGAGGACTTCAAGATAGAAAGATTATCTTGGATTATTTAATGACGTGACACCTTAAAAGCAAAGACCCTTTCCTGGCTGTGATTGAACAGAGGTGCTATGATGAAAGAATGGTCAGAGGATTCCATTTTGAGCTGGGGATATAACTCCAGGTGGAGTAGAGCACTTGGTAGCATGGGCAAGGCCCTGGATTAGATCCTCAGCACTGCAAAAAAACCAAGATACATAACACATGCACATACACTTTTTTTGACAGGACTAGAGGGTTGAATCCAGGGCCTTGTATTTTACAACTGCTATACAACTGAACTGCGCCTTCAAATCCCTTTTTAAATTCTTCTTCTTGAGGTAGGGTCTTGCTGAGTTATGCAAGCTGCCTCAGGCCTCACATATGGGATTCTCCTACCTCTGCCTCTCGAATTGCTGGAATTACAGGTGAGAACCAAGGTATATGTATATAAGTCTGTTTGGGTTGGATTTTCTAGACTCTTCCACAGAGTCTACAGAAAGGAAGCCCTGCAGACATATCATTTTAGTTCAGTGTTGGACTTCTACAGACCTATACAGTAATAAGTTTGTATCAAGACAATAAATCCTATCCCCAGCACTGGGGAGAAAAGATAAAAGTTGTGACGGTTTGTGACAATAGTATTAGGATACCAATACATTCCCCATTGAAGCTTCCTTCAATCAATTCTTTTTTTTTTTTTAATGGTATTGGGTGCTAAACCCAGGGCCTTGCACATACTTTGGAAGTGCTCTACCACAGAGCTGTACCCCTACCCTCCTTTTTAATTTTTTATCTTGAGATAGGGCCTTGATAAATTACACAGGCTGCCTCTGGCTTTGAACTTGCAATCCTGCCTCCACTTCCCGAGTTACTGGGATTTTAGGTGAGCACCACTGTACCCAGCTCTTCTACCACTCTTATCTCAAACACCTTTGTCCCTGCTGGAGACACTCAACTGAATTACTATTAACAAGTGTATTTATGGCCACACTGTGTCCTCAATATTGACTGCTTGCTGCCAGCACTCACCCTTCTGCCTGCCCATCCAGTGTGCTCCCACTGGACCATGAGCTTCTTAAATGTAGGGTCTTATTTTCCTCTGGACCCTGTGGCCAGGCATAGTCCACAGGGCTGGCATCTTTGTGTAAGAACTCCTGCATCCAGAGTTATCACCATGGAAGAGCAGACAGCAGCTCCATATGTATCACTAGGGGAAAGAGTTCTGAGGTTCAAAGTCATGCACACAAACAAGAAGAATATGTTGCTATTTGTGTGAAAATGGGGAAAAAGGAATGTTTATATAATTCTTATAAGAATTGATTATCTTTGGAAATATATGAAAACTAGGTATGAATATATAACCCCCTGGAACCTTCTGAACTTTATACTGTTATGTGTTCATAAAAAAATTCAAACTTCAAAATATTAATGCTTGGGCTACATCATCAGAAAAGGATCCAGGATGGCAAGGGTATGATGCAGGAATATGTGCTGAAAGCGCTGTCTTCCAGCTTGCTCCAAGGCAGGAGCTGAACTGTTAGGAAGAGGGCAGGGTGAAGGTGCAAAGGAGACTTGGAAGAATCAACATTTTGTTGTTGTTGTTAGGTGTCATTGAGTCGTGCCCGACTCATATAGACCCTCATGGGGTTTTCAATGGCTGATTGTTTCAGGCTTGCCTGGAGAGTGGATTGCCACATCCTTCTCCCATTTTTTGCAGCACTGGGAATCGAACCCAGGACCTCAGAAACTACACAGCAGTGCTCTACTAATTGAGCTAAATCCCAGCCCAAGCATCAACATAGCACACACTTAACCAGAAAATAAACACGAAGCTCTCTAGGGGGCTGTGAAGCTAGGTTTGGGAACCCCTGGCTTAGTCTGACCTCTGTGTTGTTTTGAGGAAAGAGAGGGAGAGTGACTTCCCCAAAGCCACACAGCCAATCTGAGGCACAGGCCAGTGCTCTAAGAATATATGATAAAGACGATATGGCCTCCTAGCCCTGCCGGTGCTCATGCAGGGGCTTGTCCCTTAGGAGGTCTTTCTGACTCAGAGGGCAGGACAGGCAGACAGAGAAGAAAACACCATCTTTAATCAACTCACCTGCACAGAAACCAGGGGAGCACACTTGGCCTTGCAAGGTCCCCACAAGGAAACCTGGCAACCTGGCAAAAGCCAGCTTATAAAAACAAGGCTTCAAAGCACCAGAGGCTAAACCCGTTGAGTAGAAAGAGGCCTAGGAGATAGGAGTGGGGGAAGTGAAGGTTGTAGGCAAGAGTTGGCCCAGTGGCACAGTAGCAGCCCAGCCTGGAGGGACTCGTCCCTCTCTTGAGCTGTACACACTGAGTAGGCTGATCCTGCAGGACCACAGTGCCTGTGGTAGCCAGAGGAGCTGGCCACTTGGCATGGTACTATAGTTAGGATGGTGGGGTGGGCTTGCCATCCTAGCTTAGGAAAGACCAGAGTGGGGAGCAAGGAGGGATGTTGTCAGCATAGGCCATGTCTACTGCCTGGGCTTCCCACCAGGTCCCTATGCCTCCTAGCATCCTTCCTAATCCAGGACTCCTCTCATTTCACCCACTGGGAAGCTGAGAATTGATGCATCTGTGAGCCACCGCCCAATGCACAAGACACAGGGTTCTCAGGGTGTCTGTGGAGGGGAAGAACAGGTAACCCCTCTATTTGCCACCAGGGAGGGTGGGGTGCTGGACTTTCTGACCCTCACCTTCAGTTACCCACACCCCCATTTTGCACTCCTGCTAGAGGTTGCTTCTGGACACTGCTGTGGTCATAACCACTGGTGATCTGTATGCACTGGTGTCCAAGCAGCATTGGTCAATCCTCTTCCCCTCTGGAACCACAGTGGTGATGTGAGGTGGAAGGGATTGGTGGGGCTCCCGGGGCATATGGGATTATGGGTGCCAGAGACCTGGCCTCAGGGAACTGGCAGGGGGTGAGGTGAGGTGTGGCCCCCATTTCCTGGAGGAGGGAGCCTCAAAGGTGTGCCAAGAGCCGGAAGAGGCTGAGTCTAGGAAGGCTTCCCTGTGAGTCAGGCTGGATTCAGGGTTTTGGGCTTGGTCCATTCAGTTCCCAACAAGAGAACGAACATGTATATTGCTTTAAAGTGGTGGTGGTGGCGGTGTGAGTGCGGTGGAGGGCCTAAGCTGGAAGGGGGCTTGGAAATGGGATCAAGACCAGACCCTGGGTTATGGATTCGGAAACTACTGAGTACACTGTGTTCAAGGTCTGCCTCCACCAAAGATTTGCTGTGTGGCCTCAAGCAAATCACTTCATATCTCTGGACCTTTGTTTCCAACTTTGAAAATTTATAATCCCAGCCTAGCCCAGGGAAATGAGAAAGTTAGAACCTTCCATTTACTAAGAGATTATTTCAGTTACTTGAGATATGGAAACTGAGGCCCAGAGAGGGCAAGGGTTTGCCACATGTCAATGATGGAGCTGCAGGTGGAACGCAGGACTCCTGCTCTTAGTTCACAGTATCTTTTCCCAGGACTGGTGAATGAGTGGTGACATGGGCTGAGTCTGTCTGTCTTGCTGTTTTGGGACAGAGGCGAAGATGCCAGGGGAAGGAGGAAGGGGAGAGATGGAAAAAGGGAGGAAGGCCCCAGCACGCCAAGGCTGAGATTAAAAAAAAATACAAACCCTGCGATAACCCTCCCCAGCCCTGCCCCGGCCCTGAAGTCCAGCTGCGAAGGGCCAGGGCCAAGTTCAAATCCTCTGCTCCTCCAGCTGCTGCTGCAGACCGGGAGGCGGGGCTGCGCAGGCAGCAGTCGGTCCTCAGACCGCCAGGGGGCGCGCCTGCCCATCTTGGCCCGAGCTCGCTGCGGCCACAGTCAATCCAGCCACCAAGGGCACTCGGCCAGGTGGGCGCAGAATGGAAGCTACCCCGACCTGCAGCAAACAAAGGGGGAGTAGAACGTGGAGTTAGGGGGAGTAGAACGTGGACGAGGAGTATGGAGGTGGAGACATTTGGCTGCCCTCCCTACTCCTCTGTCCCATTCTTTCTCTGACACAACCTTCCCGGTCCCTCCAGCTTCACCCAGCCCCATGCCAGGACCCACGTGTACAGCGGCTGCAGTTGTAAATGAGATGTCTTCTGCGGCGCCTGGTATCCGTAGGAGTCAAAACCACCGATGAAGTCAACTGCGGAGAGGGAGGGTGCCATTTGGAAGAGGTTGGATCCTGAACAGGAAGAATTGAGGGCAGCCTCCCAACTGCCATCCCTAAGAAGCCCGGCCAGAGAAGTGGGGTAGGGTGGGGCTGGTGAGGGCTACATCTGGGACAAGGGATCAGGGGTGGGGCTTTGGGGTCAGATCCGGAGGGATGGACTTCTGAGGATTGGCCAGCAGAGGGTCAGGGCCCCTGACTTTAGAGTCTGGGGAGCGAGGCCATCCTGCAGGAAAGAATGCTCTTGAGCGCAGGACGAAACCGCAGACAGGGTTGAAGCCAGGCTGGGAAAAACACCGCTGGGGCCATAGCCTGGGCACCTGGGCACCTGGGCACCTGGGCATCTAGACCCTAGCCCAGAAGGGGCTGGCTTTGCAGAACGCCCATCTACCCTTGCGGCCTCTTCTTCCCCTCTAGGGCCCCACCTCAATCCCACCCCACCCTGCCCTCTCTCTCCCCCTTGCCCATTTTGGCCCCTGTCCAGGGTGCTGAACAGCACAGAATGGCGCAGCTCCAGGCTGCTCCCCTTCCCTGGGCTGCCTTACTCACAGCTGTCCTCCTCTTCCAGGAACACTTTGCTCACATAGCAGGCAAACACGAAGCCGAACAGCTGAGGGAGGAGACCACAAGTCAGTGGGAGGAAGGGACAATGTTAGGGGGAGGAGGGAAGTTTCTCCTTGTTTCCCCCCTGCCCACCCCAACTTGTGGGGGGAGGTGGGCCTGGACCAACATAAACAACAAGTTCAAGTCAAATGCCTACACTGATAGTCAAACATACCCACTCCCATTCTTCATTCTGGCTGTGGGTCTTCAGGCAAGTAGCCCCTCTTTGACTCAGTTTTCCCAGTCAGGTCAGGGCAATGCCTTACTGGCTTGTTAGAAGTAAAGGAAATTATTTGACTCTGTGTGTGTGTGTGTGTGTGTGTGTGTGTGTGTGTGTGTGTAAAATGCCTAGGACAGAGCTGGCCCTCCTAGAAATGGAACTCCTATCTTCGAGCCTCTTTCTTACACTCACAACTCCTTGTTTGTTTTTGCAGTGCTGAGGGAGCTGAACCCAGAGCCTCAAGCATGCTTTGAAAGCGCTCTACCACTGAGGTGCAACCTCACCCCTCTTATATGTTGAGAGAGGGTCTTGCGGGCTCCTTCTGGCCTTGAACTCGTAATCCTCCTGCCTCTGCCTCCCAAGTCAGTGGGATTATAGGCGTGTGCCACCATGCCTGGCTGTTTGTTTTTGGAGACAGTCTCACTTTATAGCCTAGTCTGGCCTGGAACTCACAGTGATCCTCCTGCCTTAGCCTCCTGAGTATTGGGATTATAGGCATGTGCCACCATGCCCAGCTTTATACCCACAACTCTATGAGTTTGGTATTGTCCTTTCATTTTGTGAATAAAGAAAGAAGGTTAGAGAGGGCAAGTGACTTATCCAAAGTCATAGGGTGTGTATTAGATATTTAAACCTAGGACAGACCCATGATCTGATGCCTTCTCCTATTCATGAAACCTGCCCACTCCCTGTATGGGGGCTGGAACAGAGGTGAAGGGAAGTAGCACAAGATATGGAAACAGATCCAGGCAGAAGCACAGGCCAGCTGGAAGACCAAGGTTCATCCAGTCTTAACTAGGGATAAAGAAGGGGGTTGGGATAGAGACTGCACCTCTGGGAGTACATGTTGGGTGAGAAAACAGGACTCACTGCCAGGAAGATCTGCAGGGCACTGCTGAGGGCTTCGATGTAGGGATAGTCAAGCAGGCACCCAGTAACGGAAATGACATGGTGGTCCTCCAGGGCCAGGCGGGAGTTCAGAACAGGTGTCACCAGGCAGCCCGGTCCATTCTCCATCCACCAGGAGCGGTGCAGAGATGTGTTGAAGGTCATGATGAAGTCCCGGTCCTGGGGGCAGAAGGGCCTGGGATACTGTGTGGGGGCCAGAGCATACTCCCCAGGTGCCACTTCGTACCTGCGCTATTCATTGCTGCCTACTCCGCTTGATTTGTGAAGGGAATAGGAGACTACACTGCAAGACCACGATCGGCCAGCAGGTGGCACTAGGTGACCATATAGATCCCAAGCCCAAGAAGGAAAGCTGCTGGAGCTGAGCCCACAAGGAGCCCCTGAATTTCAGAGCTGGCAGAGGACATTAACAGTGACAAGGTCCAATTCTCCAACCATTGGCAAAGTCTTCAATATAGGCCCCTTGAAACTCACTTGGTCTCCACTGCTCTCCTTGTGTATGACCCAGGGCAAACCTCTCCTTCCCTTGGTGCGTGGTCTCCTACTTGTTCCAAGGAGAAAGGGCTGCTCCAAGTCAGAAGCTCCCCCCTCAGGATGAGCAGCCTGGTGTTCATTAACCCATGCACTCCTTCAGTCAGATACAGAGGTACTACAGGCTGACCAGGTGGCAAGCACTCAGATGTGTAATCTGGTTTCACCCTCTCGGCAACCACATGAAGGTGGGGTTGCGACCGTCTCCACTTTCTAGAGGAGGAAAGTGAAGCCCAGAGAGGACAAGCCATTTGCCTAGGGTCACATTGCTGGGAAATGTTAGGGCAAGGATTCTAAGGGAGCAGGATCAAACCACAAAGCCAAAGCTCTTATTCACATATTTTGCCTCCTATACAGCTAAAAATAAATGTGGTGTCTCTCTGGGCTTGCTAAACCAACCCCACTTTCTTTAGTTCTCCATGTGACATGGTCTGCTCAGTTCTCCCTGAACAAACACTAATGAGTCTCTTTCCCTTCTGAAAATTATTGATTGGCACTGGGCTCAAATATTTGTGTGTAAGCAGTACACAGTGCATGGCATTTTCACCTCCTTGCTCAGAGCACTTTACTGCCACCCATGGGGACTAAGAATAGCTTTCTGGGCCAACACATGCTGTTGATTTTTACTGGGCCTGTGATCAACTGGGACCCTCAGTCCACCTTCATATGGACTGCTTTTCAGCCTTATCTGTTCCCATCGTTTCTGAGAAGTGCTGAGGAGGCCAGAAACAAAAATGTGTGTGTGTGTGTGTGTGTGTGTGTGTGCGCGCGCAGATGATTTGAGTGTGTAGAGGGAGGGTGGTGTCTTGAAGATATGATGCCCCAGGCCTACACCACACTGGGAGCCCTGGGGTAGGGATGGGAAAGGTCAGGCTGTGCCCTATGGCACTGCCAGGCCTGAAGCTTACCTGGGACAGCTGTCCAACCTCCAGGTAGAAGCAGATGATAAACGCATTCCAGCCAACCCAGAGCACCAGCCAGGCTGCATACTGGGAAAAGCAGAGGTGGGTTCAGGGTGGGGCCTGGGGAAGCGGGGAGGGGGCGAGTCAATGGAGACAGAGCTCAGGGCAGAGGGGACCTTTGCAGGGGAAAGTACGGTAACACCTCACTCAGAGCCCACTGAAGTTTACTTGTCATTTCCACATCCATCCAGTCCTTACCAACAGTCCTGCAAGGCAGGCATTGTCCTCTAGAGATCACTAATCTGAGGCTGAGAGGAGGTTTAAGTTTTATGGGATAACGAGGAAGAGGGAGGGCTAGCACTCAATCCAAGCCATAGCCACTTGGCTGAGAACATCCACCAGACTAACCATCTCTAAAATGCAGAATCCCTCAGGGAGTGTGGATCACACTGCAGATTCCATCTAGCAGCCACACTTGTAATCCCAGATAGTCGAAGGCTGAGGCAGGAAGCTCCTTTGAGCCCAGCTGTTCAAAGCCGGCCTGGGCAACACAGTGAGACCTTGTCTCTTAATAAAACAAGTGCAGATCTGAGTACTACCTTCAGACTTACTGATTCTGAATTTCTAGAGATGGAGGATGGCGATGTAGATTAATAGCAGAGCGCTTGGATCCCCAGCACCATTAAAAAGAGAGGAAAAAACGAGAACAATAAATTTCTACAGATGGTGTTCAAGAGTTATTTAAACAATCCCTAGGGGATTGCAGTGGGGCTGATTTTTAGCTCAGTTGGTAGAGTGCTGCTCTGCAGTCTCTGAGGTCCCGAGTTCGATTCCCAGCACTGCAAAATGGGAGAAGGACATAGCAACCCACTCCCAAAGCAATCCCAAAACAGTCAGTCATTGAAAACCCTATGAGGGTCGCTATGAGTCGGACTCAACTCGATGGCACCTAACAACAACAACAAGGGGACTGCAACTTAGATGACACATTTTCTTTTTCTGGTACTTGGGAGTTGAACCCAGGGCCTTGCACACTGGCAAGTGCTCTACCACGGGCTGTACCCCCAGTCCCAATTTTGTTTTTTTATCATGAGACAGGGTCTGACTAAGTTATGCAGCTGCCTCTGGCCTTGAACTTACAATCCTCCTGCCTCAGCCTCCTGAGTCATTGGCATTACACATATGCACCACTGAGCCCAGCTTCAGATGATACTTTTAGAAATATATTCCCGATAGGGGGTCAGGGCCTTGACTGCCTATTCACCATGTGATGGTGCCAGTGCCCAGCACAGAGCAGACATGCAGTGCTAGATAAATCAGTTAAGACCACAGAAAAGGGCTGTTGCACATTAGGCCACAGCTGGTAACTAGAAGTGGGTCATTAGAAGGCTTCATGTTTTCTAGAGCTCTACTCTAGGAAGAATGAGGAATCCCTTTGATTTGCAGGAAGGAATCCTAATTCTTTTTCATTTTCTTTTCTTCTTTTTTTTAAGTATTTTTATTTGTTTGTTTTGTTTTGTTTTTACTTTTTTTTTTGAGACAGAGTCTTGCTAAATTATGCAGACTACCTCTGGTCTGGAACTTTCGATCCTCCTGCCTCTACCTCCCAAGTCGCTGGGATTACAGGCGTGCACCACCTCGCCCAGCGTTTTTTTTAGTATTTTTTGAGACAGGGTCTCGCTGTATATTCCAGGCTGGCCTGGAACTTGCATCAGTCCTCCTGCCTCAACCTCCCAAGTGCTGGGATTACTACCACACCTAGCAAAGCCTTGATTCTTATAAGTAGTTGTGAGCTCTGTGAGAAGGAAGAGTGAGCAATGGTTTAAGGATGCTGGGAACTTTGGACCAAAAGAGACAGGAAGTCATCCCCCAAACCTGGTGCCTGAGTATAAGAGCGGGACATCATCTCATTCATGCTTGTGGCTGGAGTCCAGTGTAAGAGGAGCAGGGGACGTGGGGGCTGGGCAATAGGCAGGGCCTGATAAAAGGCCAGGTAAACAGGCCAACCTCCAGGAAAGGGAGACCTAGTGAGGTCCTGGAAGCATCTTCTGTCATTTCCCTCCCTCCTTGCTCTGTACATCGCTCCTGCATGGCTCAGGACAGTGGGCACAGCTCCAGCAATCAGTCCTTCCACGTGGCTGGGGTAGAGGCTGGAAGCAGTGCCAGGACCCCTCAGCCGCTCAGTTTTCCCTGATCCCAGATGTGGCCCCAGGAGGTCTGGAGCTGGGTGTTTCCACCAGAGTCCTGTGCCTGTAGTCCCAGTGGCTGCCACCTGAAGGACAGTGGCCCTGGCTGTGGGCCCTGGGGCTTCCTGAGAATCAAGCCAAGGGCCTCCTGTGTCAGGTGACAGAGGGCTTTGTGTGGCTCCACCACCTGGCTCCTGGGAGCTGAGACTGTGGAGGTGGGAA
This sequence comes from Pedetes capensis, assembly GCA_007922755.1. NCBI lineage: Eukaryota > Metazoa > Chordata > Mammalia > Rodentia > Pedetidae > Pedetes > Pedetes capensis. The sequence goes on along the minus strand of VMDO01013732.1, from coordinate 1,206 downwards.
GAGTCCCAGAGAGCTCGAGTGGGCACCTGGTGGCATGGCCACTGTCACTGCAGGTATAAATCCAGGGAAAAAAACCTTTTCCCTCAAGACAGCCACAGGAAGAAGCCACTGAGGATCAGCAGGGAACATGGGGGAGTCTAGCTGAGAGCAGGAGTTTGGGGGATTATCAGGGACCGGGCTTGGGAAGAAAGAGTGGGAGAGGAGGCCACGGATACCATTTGATCTCTGTGGCTGGAGCACAGGACCTCAGAGCCAAAGCAGCTGCTCCAGTGCTCATCACTGATGAATGTGGGTCAGCAGGGTCAAAAGTCACACCTCGAGAGAGACCATCTCTCCTTTGTCCCCACAGCTTACTGAGGCAGTGCGGTGATGGGCAGGAGCCTTGGTTCCAGACCTGAGGCCCCGATCCTGGCTCTGCCTGTCCCAGCTGTGTGACCTTAGGGAGGTTGGTAACCTTTCTCAGCCTCAGAAGGAAAATGGCAATGACAGGACATCTAAATGATATTTCTTGTTTACATTTGGATTATTTCCCTGGGAAATTCTTTAAGAAAAATACCGACCTGGTCTCCTCTGAGCAAAGCAATTTTGGGATTTGGGCATTTGTCCTCCTAACTGGGCTGGAGCCCAGACACAGTGGTCTGGGTGCCCAGGGTTGGAGGACAGGGAGGGCTGGAGGGGCAGGGAGGGCTGCGTGAGCAGGGATGAAGAGCGGGCTGGCTCCAAAAGGGGATAGGTGGGCCGTACCAGAATAAGGTACCGGGAGCGGTACTGCACGGTGCCGAAGATGCCCAGGATGACCGCCATGATGTGCAGGAAGTTGGCCAAGATGGGAGCCCACTGGTAGCCCAGGAAGTCAAAGATCTGCCGCTGTAGTGCAGCCACCTGTGGAAGAGACAGACTGAGACCGCTGTCCTTTTACAAGGGAAGGACAGGAACTACTCTTTGACCCTGTGGAATAGGTAACACCAGTTACCATGGTAACGAGGCACAAAACTCAGGGCCATCCAACCCCTTTGTACCAAAGGGATGCTGGGAGGTGGGGCATCTGTGGGAGTGGAACTGGGGTCCCTATGCCTGACCTTTACTTTGGGATGGGCTGAGGGAGATGGGTGCAGTCAGGGTACCAACTGGCTCCCCAGCAGGTAAAGGAGAGGGGTGAACCATGGCCTGGGAGGGCTCAAGGAGGCCCCTGAGCCAGAGTCATCT
>VMDO01013731.1:0-57123 GCA_007922755.1 Pedetes capensis | reverse complement strand
CATATGACTGTCTGACTCAAAATGGCCTATGCCAGTCCATTTTAGCTCACTGATGCCTAGAATGTCAATGTTTATGCGATCCATTTCTCTTTTAACAATTTCTAACTTGCCTAGATTCATACTACGTACATTCCATGTTCCAATTATTAATGGATGTTTACAGTTGTTTCTCCTCATTTTGAGTTGTGTCACATCATCAAGTTGAGCACCCTGGGGTTTTACTCCATTTCCCTCATCACGGTATACTCTACTTGGAGGAGGCAACTCTTCTCCAGTAGTCTTTCGAGTGCCTTCCAACCTGGGGGCCTCATTTTCAGGCACTATATCTGACAGTGTTTCTTTGCTATCCATAGCGTTTTCAATGGCTAGTTGTTTCGGGAGTGGCTCGCCAGGTCCTACTCCCTATGGTATCAATATGTATGCAAAATATAGAGAAATAAGTGATTTGAATGATACTATCAATGAGGCAACAAATATTTCATACAGATTTTTAATAAGGTAACATGGAAAATGAAGTACCCAAATACAAGTGGTTTCCATTATTTCTAATTCAAATGTGGAGAGTTTCACAATGAATTAATTCAATATTGTTGGACCACAGGTACTATAGGGGTGGGTGCGTAAGGAAATAGCAGGGAAAACAGATAGGATTAAAGACCAGCACACATCTACTATAGGGATGCTGTAGTTGAGACTGCCCTTTTCATCTTTCACTACTCTCACCCCCCAGGGTTCTTTGAGATCTTAGTTCTCTTTCCCTGTTTACATAACTGCTATTCTTGACTGTGGTGTGTTCCAATTGCTCACTGGGAAAACAGAGCTGCTAGTTTTTCTCTTTTGTGAGCATCATTGCTTAGTGGATGCTAGCATTCAAATGTTGGAAGAAAAAATTTGAATGGTTAAATTTTACCTCAACATATACTCATTGGGCACCTTATAGGTATAAGAGATGCTGTGGTTATAATCTGGGCTCCTTCATTTGAATTTCCTATTCCCATGTTATTTTATCCTTGATTTAATCTCCCCCACTCTGACTTTTTTCTACTTCCTTTTCTGTTCATTACTTTTACCACAATCCCTAGAGCAAATACAACTGCCAGATAATAAAAAACTTAAGTGAAGCACTGGGTACATTCAGTATCAACGTTGGAATGTTTATAGTACCTCCCAACTGATTAGCTCAAGTCACGAAATAAGCCAAAATAATGGAGTGATACTAGCTTCCTTTCACTTACAAGTTCTACTGGAAATAAATATAATTCAGGTAATAAAACCTTTGGCAGAAGAAAACTTTTGTTTCATAAAGGGAATGATATTTTGTAGACAAGGAAACCAGGCAGGAATTCAGAAGATGAGGGATCCTGTTCTTCCAAACACAAGGTAACCTCTAGCAAGTAGCTGTAATAATGCTTACCTTACCAAGGTTTCCAATTTTGTTCAAATAGAGATAATATTTGATACCAATGTCTGATAGATGTGAGTTAAAGATTGTTATATATATGTGTGTGTGTTTATATATGCACACATATATGTATATATGTATAATGTACATATATACACATATGTATATGTATAATATACATATATGTGTGTGTATATATGAACACACACACACGCACACACACACACACACACACACATATATAGAGAGAGAGGGATTTTGTTCTTTAGAAAAGGAAAAATGCTAGTGATAATCCAGTATTTATCATCTGTTTATTTATCAGATAACATGATTTGTTATCGGTAGATGCTAGAGAGTCAGGTCCAACACATAGCAATCCTGTATGCAACAGAATGAAACATTGCCCCGACACTGTGCCATATCTGGTACTATGTCAGTGCTTCTCTGCTATGCAGAGGGTTTTTGATGGCTGATTGTTTTTGTGATTGTTTCAGGAGTGGGCTGCCAGACCCTTCTCCCATTTTTCTGGTGCTGGGGATCAAACCCACAGCCTCAAAGTGCGCAGAGCAAGCACTCTACCAACTGAGCTAATTGGTACCTTACTTTCAGGTTGCAGTGCTTTTAGAATCAGCATCTATGGGACCTAATCAGTAATGGTCCCTTCCTACACAGTATCTTTGTCTGAACAGGTTTTCTGAACATTTTTCTTACAGTAGTAGATTTGTCCTTCTCCCAAGGCCCTAGGCAGCTGTAGCAAAGCATTCTTAGGTCTCCTTCTCAAATTCAACCAAGATTTAAGAGCAGAAGAGAATCCAAAGTATGTGAGTGTTTCCCACATCAGAGAAGTCCCTAAAGCCAGAGACAAACATAAGGAAAAGGCACATGCCCTTTAGTTTCCTTTAACAGATACTGTTCCTCAATTAGTCATTGAAACAAGATGACAGAATTATCATGGACTCCAAGGGGTACCTGTGAGAATGAGAAAGCCTCTTAAATATCTGATTTCATGGTATCCACGCTAAAAAAAGTTTTCTCTTTCCACTGAGTAAACCTACTCAAAAATATTGCAGATTCTATATTTAAGAAATATACTTTTCTTAAGATGCACCTCTATCAGTAGCTCATTTCCAATTATATATAAGGTCCTTCTGTTAAGCAATTCATAACTTTGTGAATAGTTCCCTTAAAATCTTTGGGTCTATTTGTAATTCTGAGAGGAACTCTATGAAGATATTAAAAAGTCAAAATCTTTTATTACTAAACACATTTCCATATTCATTTAGCAAGGCTATTCTCTCAGAAAACTTCACTCTTTTGTCCCTCAACTCTCCTCTACAGGGATCAGAGAACGTGAAAGTGTCTATTATAAACAAGTTTAATACAAACCAAACAAATGATAGAAAGGAATAATAATTCGGTATTTTAGATCCATCTCCTAATTTTTGTCCAAACATATTGTGACCAAGGAGCCTCTAATTTTTGTGCATATATACTTATATATACATATATACTTACACACATATATATTTAAATGGAATGGTAACATATCAAAAGCTTAGATTCTATGCTAACACATGATCCTTCCTGTGAAGGAAACATATTAATATTGCAGAAGGAAATCATGGAGAGTCACATGCAATGACTGAGGGGTGGGGAACAGGGCTGGGGAAGGGGAATAGGAGGAACACACAGAATGTAAAGAACAAAAAGTGTCATTGACCTGATTTGTCAGAGCTGTTGCCTGTGATTGGAGTGATGGAGCAGGTGGGATTAGCCTTTGCGCTGTCCTTGGAAGAAACCATTTTGGGTTTATTTTTCGTTGCCTCTAGTGCTTTGACCTTCTTGGCATGTTTACTTCCTTTGTAGTGGGCCTCGGCCTGGCTCTACAAAGGAGAACAAATCAGGCTCATTTTTTGCTACTTACAAACATTATGGTGGATGATCATGCAGGAAAAAATACATTCAATCATAGGCGCCACAGACATTTACAACTCAGAACTTGACGACATTGCTGTTTTTTTTTTTTTTTTTTTTTTTTTTTTTTTTTTTTTTTTTTGGTACTGGGGGAACTCAGGGCCTCCTGCTTGCATGCTTTGCAAGTGCTGGATCACTGAGCTGCACCCCCAGCCCATGTTTTTTTTTACTTTTTCTGAAACAGGGTCTCGCTAAATTACACAGACTGTGTCTGGCCTTGAATTTGCGATCCTCCTGCCTCTGCCTCCCGAGCAGCTGGGATTATAGGTGTGCGCCACCACGCCCGCCAGACATTACTGGTTTTTAATGCAGCCTTGGCTAGTATCTAAGTGGTTTTAGCACACTGAACCCTTCTATACAACACAGAGGACCTGGGTCTTTAAAATACCAGACATTATCTCAGTGGACCACAGGATTAGGGCAAAATTGTGACGCAGGTGAGCTTCATTGTCAATGTCATTCCACCACTGTCAACTGGAGTTACTTTTCAAGTATTTGGCTGGCAGAACCTGCTTTGGGTGTCCCACCCATGCACCTGGGCATGACCTTCACAACCACTGCACTTCAGCTAAGGTCTTGGCTGCTCTGCCCCTACTTTCTTCCGCACTCTGTTTGAGATCAACTGGTGTGACAACACAACATGTAAACAGATGCTATTGAGTGGAAGTGACACTACATTTCAGAGACATCTATATGCGCTTCATGGCTCATTTAGATTATTCCAGTTCCAAGCACAGATAACATACATCACAAAAGAAGTAGAGACAGTCCTTATTTCTGATCTCAGACATGATTCTCAAGTTAAAGAGGTTAGTGTTGAATTCAGTTATATACAAAGCACATGTAGAACTGTGACTTCAATAATACATTGAAAGGAAGAAAAAAAAAAGTAAACCAAAAGAAAACAACAAATTACAATAAGCCTAGGAAATATTTAGTCAATTTTCTGATATTCAAAAAATTCCCCTTTGCCTAAACAAGGTTTTTATTTTTGGATCTGGTATTAATGTACACATTAACAAAAGAATCTAAATAAATTCACTTGGATTTCATCCGAATAGACTGAAAAAAATTGAAATATGCATTTGGTAAAAATAAAATAAGACAGAGCATATATGACAAATTGGCTTAGTTATAGGGTGAAAAGGATGACAAATCTTACATAAGGCAAGATGAGCTTTTGTTAGAGGATTTCTAAAGTAACAAGAACTTTCTTTACATGAGTTTTCTTTATAATGTATATGTGTTTGAGGGTGATAGGGGACAACAGGCCTTCACATATCCATGAGGTAACAAGTGCAATGTAGAGCTACACATATGCAAATGTGAGACAAACAGCAATACATACATGTTATGAAGGATACAGAACAAAAATAAAAGGGACCAGAGAGGAGTGGTAATGGATACTTCCTAAAATTGGCAACTTTTGATATGAAACTTGAAAAAAAGGATACACATGAATTGGTAGGGAAAAGTACATTTCTGGTGGGAGAATTTCAGTCTGGGAAAGGACTGATGCTAGAGTCCCAGAACAGTGGGTAATCCTGGAGAGGGGCTTATATAGTACCAGTTGTAGGACATCTTTAACAGGAGTCCAAGGAAATCAGATGTAGCTCCATGTGGAGAAGGGTATCATTGAGATGACATTCTCAAGCAAATGCATGATGATACAAATTTGAAATGGGGAAGATTTCTAGAGTAGCTATTTATTACATGTTTCTTGACTGAATATGAGAAAAAAGAGATGAAATAGATAATAAGGCAAGAGGGAGACTGTATGTTTCTTTTGTTAAAATCATGAGTGAGGAATATAAACATAATAAAAACGTCCTAATCATAATATTATGGATCTCTGGAAACTTTGATTATATTAGTCCCACTGCTGTTTGCTTGAATGGAACTGTTTCACTGATAATTATTAGATACAAAGCATTCTTCCAACATGCCACGATTAGACTAAGCTACCCCAGGCTGATTGGAATGTTTTGACTTCTTGACTTATTTCATTCTAGCTCCTTAGGTACACATTGCTTTGCTGTCTTCAGACGTCCACCATACTTGGTTCAGCAGAATTGGTGGTGGTGAGTACTACATCACTACTGACATCACTTGCAGATCTTGGTGGGGCACAAGCACAGTTCATCCTGAACTCATAAATGATGCTGATGGAGGTATTCACGCTAAATGTCATGGCAGATGCAAACACAAGTGTTAAGGGTCATGCAGTAAGTTAAACATTATATCTGTGTGTTTGTTATCCCACTGGAGTAGGAACTTGGTGGCAGATTCATGTTCTACTCTGATTTTCAGTGGCTTTTTACTTTTGTTATTGTATGTGGGGTGGAGGATGATTAGGGAAACAATGTGTTGCCTTGGTAGTAGTGTCATCTAGGGATAAGTTTTATTTTGCATTATGACTAAAGATATATCAGTGATTTCCCTAGTTATAATCTCTGTATCCAAGGTCATTAGTCTTGTACTGACTGTTCATAGTCCCTGACTTCCTGAGTATCTTCCCACAAAAACATTTTTAGATCTTCATTGACTTATTACTGCTCTTACTTGGTTTGCCCAAGGATTTCTCATGTTCTTTGTTACAGTGGAAAGAAACATCCCAGAGAAAAGGAGAAGTGCAACATTATAAGTCTTTTATTTATCAACCAGAAATGGTTAAATCTAGCTAATATAGTTGAGTAGTTACAAATTAGGGGCTGGGATTTAGCTCAGTTGGTAGAGCGCTGCTCTGCAGTCTCTGAGGTCCTGAGTTCAATTCCCAGCACCCCCAAAATGGGAGAAGGGCCTGGCAATCCACTCCCAAGGCAATCCCGAAACAGCCATTGAAAACCCTATGAGGGTCGCTATGAGTCGGATACTGACTCGATGGCACCAAACAACAACAACAACAGTTACAAATTAAGAAAGCAAACTGAAAATTTTAAAATTGATAAAGTAATAATAATAATTAACACTGAGCACTACTTTAGGTACTAAACACATTACGTGTATTAGTTCATTTAATCCTTATAATATTCCATGAGATAGGTATCATTTTTAGCCAGGACTTTATAAAAAAGGAACTAGGCATACAGGAGGAAAATAACTTCTTAAAAGTCATGCAGGCACAGAATCTATTTAGTAGATAAAAAATGCTTAGATGTGTACCCACATTTAACTGTATATTAAACTGTATATCCACACATATATATGCATACCCACCCTAGGTTACATTACATTATATTATTTGAAGTGAAAAATTATACACAAAGAAAGCACATGGGGCTTTTAAACAAAGCACACTGGGCTTTTTAATGACTCAGTGAAGGATTATACCTTAAGGCCAGAGAAATTTCTGTGAGTAGGAAATATCTACCTAAGTTCTGGAAAGAAACTAGTGTAATACATTAGATCTGATTCTTCTGGTGAGTAGCTAAGAAAGTTCTACTTTTTAGTTATATAACAATTCTTAAAGCTATCAAGATACCTCTTAAAAACTCATCTTTCCAAATACAGTAAATACTGCAGGGTTATTTAGTTCCCTTTGGCTAAAGAAACAGTTTTCTAAATAAAACTTCCTGGAACAAGACAGTGCTCACATCAGGGGGCTAGGATTTAGCTCAGTTGGCAGAGTGCTGCTCTGCAATCTCTGAGGCCCTGGGTTTGATCCCCAGTACCACAAAATATGGGAGAAGGATGTGGCAACCCACTCTTGAAACAATCCTAAAGCAATCAGCCATTGAAAACCCTATGAATAGCAGAGAAGCACTAGTAATAGTGCCAGATATGGCATGGTGTCAGGTAGTGTTTCGTCTGTTGTACATAGGGTCCCTCTGAGTCAGTCTGACTTGACGGTACCTAACAACAACAAAGAACAAGATGAGCAGAGTGTGATTTCCTCCCCACTATTTCCTGGCATCACTGCACAAAGTTAACAGCATCAATTAGCAGCTGGGATAAAGATCCAGCCAACTAACACCTTGCTGGATGCCAAGATGGAAAGATTCTACAAGGCCATGACCCACTTTCTCTTTGAGTTCTAGGCATGGAGAGGAGGCAGCAAGGGTCCTTGGCTTCCCCAGACTGTTGTTTGGGAAAAGTGGAGTGGAAGACTATGGGATAAAGACAGTGTGGCAGAGGCCACTCCTTCTCTTTTGCATCTTTCCAGCTCCCCCATGGTATTCTTGGTCATGGCATGTTGCTATCCTCAGTACTGCATCTGAGGTGATGGCAACAGCTTCTGTCTCATGGGCAAGTTGTCAAGTGAAACCGAGACACTGTTAAATAGCAACAACACTGACCTGAGTTCATTATCTAGGAAGCTCCTGAATGTCCTCAAGTGAAAGAAGCAGGGACCAAAGCCAGAAAACTCTTGAACCAGGCCACACAATCAAGCCCAGTGAACAACAGCTCTTGTATCACTTCTAAGAGACTGTGTTTGCCAACCTGACTTGCTTTGCACTCTAGTGACTAATCGCAGACTGGGAGTTGTCTAGCACCAATGGCTTGCTTCCTGTTTCCCCTCTGAAATTGTTGCTGTGTCCCCAACTGGCAGTGACCAGAGAAATCTCTTCATAAGAACTGCCAAATTTAGGCAGAACACATGCTTTACATGCATAGGGCTTTGGGTTCCATCCCCAGCACACCAGAAGGGGAATAAAAATGAAAGTTCCTATACAGAATTGCCAGAATTAGAAAGAGTTGCTGGAACTACCACCCTGACCTCCACATAAGAATTCAGACATATCTAAATCTTCTCTCCAGGTCCATTCTAGTGGCTACCTGACCAACCATTGTCCAGAAGTAGAAAGATAGGTGTCACAGGAAATGATATCCTGGGATTAATTTTTTCCATCAATCACTTTTGATACTAAAGCCCTTCACTTTCTCAAATAATCTACATTTTCCAGTATGACACTGGTCTAAATAAAAAACATAAAGAGTGAGATAAGGTATGCTTTAAGAATAAAAATGTTCCTAAGTATTCCCAATGGGAAGCTCCAAAATTCACTGAGCTCTCATTTCTGGTTTTTACCTTATTTCTAATTTACATTTTAGAGAGATGGATGGGATCTTGAATCATGACTTTAAAATATGTTCAGTTTGTGTGGACAGAAAGTCCAAACACAAACTCAAAAAGAGGCTGGGAAAAGATAATGTCCCTGGAGAAAGTGCTCAACTATCTATTTGCAAACGGAATCAATCCTTTTGCATTTCAAGAAGTAATTGAAATTGTTCCCTTACTTAAAAATAGTATATCATCAAAACTACTGGCATCTCTTTTTTTCTGAGACCTTAGATGTCAATGTTTTAAGTAATGTTATGAAGGAAATAGTGAGGTCAGTTAATTTTGAAAAAAACTCGGTACACTAAAATGACAAATAAAACATATGTCAAATAAACTACCATAAAATAGGCTAAATTAACAAGGGATAAACCTGATTATTTCTTTTTCGAAGAACTACTTAGCACTGGCCATGCATTTGGCATTGTGAAAATTTAAAATACAGATCCATTACCTGAAAAATGAGAGTAGGAAGAAAAGAAAGACATAAACAAGTTATAGCCAAGGTAGGGGGGAAAAATAATCCAAGCAGAGGATGGGAAATGGGATGTACAGAGCAACAAAGAACTGCAGGAGTCAGAGAAGAGGGAAAATCTCCAATTGGAAGATCTGATCATAGAAAGGATGATAAAAGCTTCATGAAAAAGAGGTCTCAGAGCTGCATCCTGTTATAGGGGCAAGGTTCTGAAATGGCAGTGGGAAAGGAGAAGTATTTTGGGGTCAAATGGAACAGCATGTGCTAGGGCACTTAGTCCTGTGAACTAGTGTTCCCTGGGCATATCTACTTCTCAGCCTTTCCAGAAGGTGGAGATAGTAAAAAAACAACAGGGAAATGTTGCTATATTGTGCTACCTTGAAAATGATGTTCCTCTCTAAGATAGAAGCTATCAAAGTGTTTTTCAATTGAAAAATGAAATGTTCTATTACTAGGCATTTTGAATAGAAAATAATTATGCCATAAGATGCTTTTATGTTACAGATTTTATCCTATGCTGCAAACTATAATCCTATATTAAGAGACACTAGTAGCTCAGGAAACAATAGCAAAGAATTGACAAATGGGATTGCAGGAAATTAAAAAGCTTCTGCACAACAGAAGAAACAACTAACAGAGTGAAGACAGAACCTACAGAATGGGAGAAAAATTGTTTCCAGCTATACAGCAGAGAGGGGATTGATATCTAGGATAAATAAAGAACTCAAAAAATTGAACATCAAAAAAGCAAATCACCCAATCAAAAAAGTGCAAATGAACTGGACAGTTCTCAAAAGAAGAAATAAAAATGTTCAATGTACATACAAAAAAAAAGTTCAACTTCCTTAGCCTTCATGGAAATGCAAATTAAAACTACATCAAGATTCCATTTCACCTCAGTGACAATGGCAAGCATCAATAAAACTAAAAAATGCTGGTAAGAATGTGGGGAGAAAGAAACTCTCCTACACTACTGGTGGGAATGTAAGTTAGTGCAGTGACTATAGAAATAATTATGGAGGTTCCTCAAAAAACCTATAAATAGAACTACCATATGACTCAGCTATATCACTCCTGGGTACATACCTGAAGAAATCTAAGTGAGTGTGCCACAGAGATTTCCACACATACATGCTTATTGCAGCACTATTCACCATAGCCAAGATACAGAATCAATCTAGATGTCCATCAATAGATGAATAAAGAAAATGTGAGATATATATATATATATATATATATATGGCATGGCCAGTGCTAAGTAGTTCTTCGAAAAAGAAATAATCAGGTTTATCCCTTGTTAATTTAGCCTATTTTATGGTAGTTTATTTGACATTACATATATATATATATATATATATATATATATATATATATATATGCCATGGAACTTTATTCAGCCCTAAAGAAGAATGAAATTATGTCATTTGCAGGAAAATAAGTGAAAGTAGAGACTTTCATTTTTAAGCAAAATAAGCCAGATACAGAAACACAAATATCACATTTTCTGTCATATTTGCACTCTAGATTTAAAAAAATACATATATATGTATTTACATATGTCATAAAAGTAGAATGGAGACTGTTTGGTGGGAGAAAGGAGATGAAAGACATGAGTGAGAGGGCAATAAGAAAGGGTTATGGGGAGAAAGAAGACAAATACCACATGTTTTCTCTCATATGGAGAATCTAGATTTTTAAAAAAGGTGGGGAAAGGGGGACTTGAGAGGGGTTATGGGGGGAATATGACAATGGATAATGATATATATGTATGGAAAGGTTATAAGGAAACATTTGTATGCTAACTAAAAAGTTACTAATCAACAAAAGAAAAAAGTAACCCTTTAAAAGTTAAAAAACTGAAATATTCATTTTGAAGGTTTAATAATTATTTGAGAAAAAAGCATGGCGTTTAACAGCCTATAGGTGAACATATTGAGCAATCAAAATTACTGGATAGTAGCTAAATAATTACTCAAATATTTGCTTTAACATACAACTTCTTTACAAGTAAAATTATTTTTTAGTAAAATTATTATATATTTGTGTAATTGTACTGATAAAAATTAGACACTCTCAGAGGCACAGCTACAACATAGGAAACATAAGATACAACCAGAGAGAGGCTTACTTAATCCAAAGATTGCTAGTAGTCTTTCTGCTGATATGTGCAGTTTTGAAGCCTGTAATATCAGTAATGACATACTAGTGGCTTTGGTAATCACCTCATTCAATCATCTGTTCACACACAGTTCAACATGAGTGGTATCCTGTGGTTATAACAGGCCAGGTTCTGCATATGACATTCCATACTTTCTAGCTTTATAGTATATTGTTGTTGTTGTTGTTAGATGCCGTCGAGTCAAGTCCAACTCATAGCGACCCTCATAGGGTTTTCAATGGCTGCCTGTTTCGGGATTGCCTTGGGAGTAGGTTGCCATGTCCTTCTCCCATTTTTCAGTGTTGGGAATCGAACTCGGGACCTCAGAGACTGCAGAGCAGCGCTCTACCAACTGAGCTAAATCCCAGACCCATAGTATATTATACACTGAAAAAAATTCATCAACTCCAGATATTTCTATATTACTAAAAAGAAAAGTGGCGCTCATTAGGAAGAAAATGATGTACACTCTAGACTGTTAATTCTCTTTGGGTCCAATTTAAATTCTATTAAATATTATAAGACAGCCGCTTTAAAATGACACTATTTGAATACATAAGCATTACATATATATTCATTCATATTATCAAAAATTTCAATGAAGGCAAATTAATCCATTTCTTAAAATGCTAAGATCTTTACTGGACTTCAAATTAATTTTTCAAATGCATTCTATTAGTCAGCTCAGAGTTTCGGTGCTCATGTTGCTGTTGCATGATTCATTGATGGCATTACATTACACATTGAAACACGGAGAAGCTATAAATGGGCCAAACAACTAAGACAGAATTTATGTGATGAATTAGAAATATATGGCAGTTTGAATTAATAATCAGCTGAATGAAATATAGTAAAAACAAAGACTTTAAAAAAGTGATTTTAAAAAATAAGTAAAATGGTTTCTTATGAAGTTTCAAGTGAACAAAATTTTGTCTCATTTTCCTAGTCAATTTTTATTTCACTTTAATCATTTGAAAGTAGATTACTAATTTTTGATATTCCCAGGAATTTTAGCTTCTCCTTGTAGATATCCAACCACACCCTGTGTAACCACTGCAAGACTGAGAAGGGCATGGGAGAAGAAAGACAATTATTTGAAGGCAGCTATAATAACTGTGATCTAAGTCCAAATCTTGTTATTTGTTCAATTCCACATGCTCTCTCCCTAGTTCTATTCTTTATTTCAGTTTAGGCCATAATTAAAAATTGTCTGCTTTTGAAAACAAGTTAATCATGTAGATGTGTTAAGGTAAAGTTCATCACAGATCAATTTCTTAATTCTGTTCATGAATAATAAAAATTATAGATTGTATTTTGAAAAAGATTTCTCCTTCCAACCTAACAAAAGCATATTTATGTAGATTTTTCCAACATAGGTAAAGATTATAAAGTTACTTTTATTTAGTGTCATAATTTCTTTAACATCATAATTTACTTTGAAATTTAGTAAGAAGTATCTTAGATGCTTACTGTAAGAAAATAAGGCTACTTAATTCTCTATTTTACATTACAATTTTATAAGTTTTGAAAGGGATTGTCACTTTGTCTTTTGGTTTGGATTATAATATCTGCATCAATTGAATGACACATGCATGTGTAAACTACTAGCATGTACACACAAGTGTGACTGAGGCGAGATGAAGTAAAGGAATCCTGGCAAAGCGTGCCCTTTACCTCTCCATCAAATCTTAAGAGGAAACAAATCATTCAGTCCACAAAGAATTCACTTAATAAACTATATTCCATAACTTATTCCCAAAATAGGCAGGTGAGTGCTCTGTACACTAACATGATTTTAAATATGAAATCAGGAGAAGGACATGGCAATCAACTCCTGAAGCAATAACAATCAGCCATTGAAAATCCTCTGAGGGTTGTTGCTATGAGTTGGACCCAACTGAATAGCAACTAACAACAACACAACAAATATGAAATAAAGGGAACATTTACAATTTATGATTTTTTTTTTTTTGCAGTTACTGGGGGTTGAATCCAGGGCCTCACATATGCAAGGCAAGTGTTCTACCACTCAACTGCACCCCTTACCCCAATTTTTAAATTTTTACTTTAAGATAGGGTCTCACTAAGTTGCACATGCTGCCTGTGGCCATGAACTTGTGATCCTCCAGTCATAACAAAGGTTGTTCACATATGTTAGCATTGATGTGAGTTATTTTAATTTGACTCAGTTCAATGATATTTATTTATTTATTTATTTTTGAGACAAGGTATTGCTGTGTGAGTAGATGGGGAATATCAGCAGTGTTTTAACCAGATGACTAACTTCATTTGATTTCTGTATACTAAAGGATCACTCTGGTTTCTCTTCAGAGAACAAAGCCTGCGTGTTCAGTAGGAGAATTGGGGTAAGACAAAGGACTCGAGGAGGCTATTACAATTATCCAGGCCAGAGACGGAAAGGGCTCAGAAAGCCTTCAAAATCATGATTTCCTGGCTGGGCGCCGTGGTCCATGCCTATAATCCCAGCGGTTTGGGAGGCAGAGGCAGGAGGATCGCAAGTTCGAGACCAGAGGCAGTCTGCATAATTTAGTGAGACCCTGTCTCAAAAAGTTAAAAAAAAAAAAATGGGCTGGGGGTGCAGCTCAGTGGTCCAGCACTTGCAGAGCATGCAGGCGTGAGGCCCTGGGTTCAACCCCCAGTACCACAAAACAAAACAAAACAAAACGAACATGATTTCCTTAACCAATATTTCTAATCTTTAGTAGAACTATAATCTTTGGGTTTAAGTAAGACATGATTTATATGGAATTCCATTTGTATACAGTTAACCACTATTTTTAAGTTGCATTTTTTGTCTAGTTAGTACAGTCTCACCATTAAAAGTATTAAATATGTATATGCAATGAACAAGTTGCCTCTTAGACTCAACAACCAATTGTTTTCATTTTCTCATGTATCTTGCCTGAGATAGTTTACATGCCTATCTAGCAAATATATACATAAATATGTATTTTTCCTTTCTTCTACTTTTAGACAAATACATAAATATCATGTATGCTGTTCTGTAGTGTCTTTTCTACTTGACAATAGATGTTGTTGTTGTTAGGTGCCATCGAGTCGGTATCTGACTCATAGCGACCCTCATAGGGTTTTCAATGGCTGACTGTTTCGGGATTGCCTTGGGAGTGGATTGCCAGGCCCTTCTCCCATTTTTGCGGTGCTGAGAATTGAACTCGGGAACTCGGGGCCTCAGAGACTGCAGCGCAGCACTCTACCAACTGAGCTAAATCCCAGCCCTGACAATAGATAGTAGAGATTTTTTTCAGAAGATTAATTAAAAAGTTCTCTTACTTTCAAGTGGTTGTGTTATATTTATTCTGTAAATTAATTATAATTTATCTTAATGGTTCCTTATTGATGAATATATAGGTTATTTCCAAAGTTGTTTTGTTGGCAATGGGGCAAAAATAGGCATTAAATGCTTATTTTTCACAACTAAAATTGGATTTTTTTAAAGTACTTCAGTTAAGTTAAAGCAGACATTTGAAAATTTTCTACTTAGTATCCATACTCCAATTTATGATTATGGGCCTATTGTAGTTATATGTGCTCTCAAGCATGTTTCCAGGAATCAAGCAACAAAATGTGCCTCTTCCTTTTCTTCTTTCCCACTGGCAGAATAAAATCGTACAAATTTTGGTGAGAAAAGAAAGGGCTTCTGGATGGGCCTTCAGTAACAGATAATATAGAAAGACAGGGAGTAATGGGGTTCTAAAAACACAGAGTTCAGTTTTCAGGAGCACTATAAACTAAAAACCAGCGCTTTCATAGAAAAGGAGCTACTCCTCTTTTTAAAGCAAGTCTCTCTGTCCAGAGGTGCTCTTCCTTTTGCTTCCCTTGTGCCTATTATCCCTTCTCCTTTTTACATTTATATTCAACTCCTCTCTTTCTCTCAAACACACCCTTATCATTATTTAAACAAGTTCAGATCTCCCCAGTCCAAAACAAACCATCCCTCAATTCAATTTACTCCTAGCTTTTTACCCTATTACTTTGCTCTCTTTTGCAGATTAATTTGTTAATATAATTACATGCACACCCTCTTTTTCTCTAATTTTTTCTACTTCACTCTACCAATACCATAAATACCAAGATACCAATGCTCAAAATTTTAAAACTGAGAGCACCTTTTATTTCTCACCTTGTTTGACTATTCAGACACACTTCATCAGGCTGAATGTCTTTCCTCTGTTTTGTTTTGTTTTTCTTTGCAGTACTGGAGGGGTGAACCCAGGGCTTCATGCATGCTAGGAAAGTGCTCTACCACTGAGCTGCATCCACAGACTCTTCTTTTTTTTTTTTTTTTTAAATTTTGAGACAATGCTGCAGTCCAGCTGCTGGAGGATCCAGGCAGGCTCTGCCTGCCTGAAGGTGGACAGAGAGTTGGCGATGAGAGACAGAGACACAGCAGCTTGGAGGCAGTATGATTCTATTCCATTTATTGAACAACAAGCAAGAATTTTTATACTTTCTTTTTTAGTTAACAATTATGCTTTGTGGTTACAGGAGTAGAAAGTGCTAAGAGTCACACAAATGAATGATTACGATAAACAGTAGTTTCCTTAGAAAGGTCAGCATGAACTTTTGACTGTCCTGGGTTAATTGCCCAGGTGTTTTATTTTAAGCAAGAGCTAGACAATCTACTTTAAGAATTTAAAACCTTAGAGCTATAATTTTAAGTGGGCAACATTTTTTATAATATCTATTGATACCCTGTAGAATGGCTTCTTTTTCTCCTAGGACTTAATGCATTATGGTGTCCCTAATGCAATATGGTGTTCCATAAACGTTAAGCTGTTGTAAGAAACATGTTGTTGTGGTTGTTGTTAGGTGCCATCGAGTCAGTATCGGACTCATAGCGACCCTCCTAGGGTTTTCAATGGCTGACTGTTTCAGGATTGCCTTGGGAGTGGATTGCCAGGCCCTTCTACCATTTTTGTGATGCTGGGAATTGAACTCAGGACCTCAGAGACTGCAGCGCAGCGCTCTACCAACTGAGCTAAATCCCAGCCTATGGAACATGTACTCTGTCCTTATTCACCATCCTGATACCATCTTGATTATATGCTCTAGTGTATAGTAGGGGAGGATCAGGTACTCTCTGCATACCTTGGCCCTGAAGTGGATACCATAATATTTCTGTAATCAGATAAGCAACATAAGGAGGCCCTTGTACCATGGGAACAGGCCTATGTATTCTTTTGATTGTTCTATACTTTCCTTATAAACCTTAGCTACCATAGGCAAGGGCACTTCAGTCCAAGTAGGGACCAATAACTCAGCTTGCTGCAGCTGAAGCTTAAATTGCTTAATGCTTGAGTTCCAGGGTGGAAATTGCTGACAAGCTTTAACTAGAATATTGTCCACACAATCCTTACAACTGGTGGTCGTTACCTCTGATTCATTTACAAATTCCCCCAGTCATGTCATTCTTTCAGCATTTGTTTCATTAGAATTTAATACAATATTAGTTATGAGCATTAATCCTAAACATGAAGTAATTATGTACATAATAATTAGAAGCAGTAATCCTATTCCCAGAAGGCAAAAAGCACATATTCCTTTTCCCCATCCCCATCCATTTCTTGGCAGATGAGTTCCTTGAACCCCTCTTCCTCACTCATATCCAGACCTTCTCAGACAACATGGTTAGAAATGGCCGTGGCAAGACAGGATCTTGCCAAGCTGTTCACGATGCCTCTGGCCTCAAACTCATGATCCTCCTGCCTCAGGTTACCATCTCTCTTCTTTTCTGGACTACACATTTTCCCAGGTTAGTTTCCCCTCCCTTCATTTCAGAACCATTTGCAGGCGCATCCTCCCCTGCCTTGTCATTGAATGTTGATATATTACAAGTCAAACTCATAGATATTTTTGAGTTCTCACTCCAAACTTTTCAATCTACTCCCTATTCAATCTAATCTACACTACATCTTCCACTACCACCTCAACACCAACCTCACTTCTGCACTCCAGACTCCGAATATCCACTTGTTCTTGTTCTTGTTAGATGCTGTTGAGTCGGCCTCTGACTCATAGAAACTCTATATTATATATAACAGGCAAAACAGTATTATTAGTGCTTCTCTGCTATTCATAGAGTTTTCAATGGCTGATTGTTTTTTGGGAGTGGGTTGCTGGGTCCTTTTCCCAAGCCTATAGCACCTGGTGTTCCAAAGTGGTCTCCCATCCAAGTATTAACCAGGTCCAACCTTGCTTAGCTTCCAAGGTTTGAGGGGATCAGGAGGCCACAGTGGTAGGGCTGCAGGCAAATATCCACTTAGATATCTCAAAACACCTTAAACACAAGTTCAAAGCCAAACATGTGGTATCATGTGTTGCTGTTTTCCTGCTAAAACTACCTAGTTTCTCAGCATTCCTTTTCTGTCAACATTACTCTACATCTGTCATAAAAGCAAAATCCAGGGTTTGTCCTCCTGTTATACTCTAACTCTACTCACACATTCAGTCAATTGACAGACCCTAGAGATTTCACTTCCTAACTATTCCTCTAGTCAGGGTGATTCTTTCTATTTACTACCACTGCCTTGGGGCAAGCTGCCACTATCTTTTTCCTGCACTTTACAATAGTCTCCCTTCAATGAACACACAAAGGCACCTTTTATTCTTGTACTGCCTGTTCTCCAGAGTAATATTTTCAATATACAAATCGGATGTTACCATTCCTTGGTTTAAAATCCACAATGCCTTTCACTGTTCTTGGTTTAAACATCTAAAATAATCATATTCAAAACATATAGTCCACTCTCTCCCTACCTCTCATTTTATTTGGTTCTTCTGTGTTGTTTTCTGAGAAACTGACAGTGCAGCTAGAGTATTTGTATCATCCTTTGCTTTCATACATGCCTTGAAAACTATACTTTCTCTCTTCTCTTAGTTAATTCCTATTCATCTTCCAGAACTCAGCTCAGTAATTTTTTCATTAAGAAGTCTTCCATTATTCCCCAGTCTAAATCATATGCTAATTCTTTGGATTCTTCCCTTCATAGTATTTCTCACCATTTAAAATTTATTTATTAATTTATATAATCACTTGAATAATGTCTTTCTTCTCTCTCCAGACAATGACCTTCACTAAGGCTCACATATAAGATTTTTGCTCTTTACTGTGTTTCTTACACTTAACACAATGCCTGAAACTTTGTAGGCTTTTGATAAATACTGATGACATGGATGGATGAATAAATAAATGAGTGAAGAGTCATTATTACTTGGCAATGGAATTAAAATAAGGATAAAGGAAGGAAAAATAATTAGAAATTTGGAGACTTGGAAAGTTTCATAACCAAATGACAGGGAATGTGGAAAAAACCAAATAGCATAACAATTCATTACAGTGAATGGGGAATTTTTGCAGAGGATAATGAGGATTTGGTTTGGGCATTTCTACCTAGGCTACTCATGGGATACACAGTGGGGAGGTTCAACAAATAGCTGGAAATACAGCTGCCAGTTGAGGAAAGTGGTTAGGGTGGAGACAACCATTTTGCAACCACATGACAAGATGATGGATGAAATTCAGAGATGGATGAGGTTCCTGAGGTATTAAGTATAGGGAGGAGAAAATCTATTTGAGGAAAGAATTTTGAGAAAATAGTTACATTTAATTGGCAGATGAGGATGAGAAATCAGCACAGGATATAGAAAAAGAACTCTCAGAAAAGTGAGATGGGCAAGAGAACAGGAAGATACAGAGGCCAAGGGAAGTGAACATTTCAAAGAAAAAAATAATTTAAAAATACACACAACTATCAGGGAGGAAATATACTCTTAGTGAAGTATTATAACATCTTAAGTGCTAAAATAATTTTCTGTAATTTCAAAGCAACTTCATTAAGTAATTGGGAAATAACATAATGAGGTCTTCACGTTCTAGAAGAATATCTGATAATTTTGCATAAAAAGTGGAGTGGTGGCCATGTTTCTGTAAAATAAAGGTCTTATTTTAGCAGTTGCTTCAAGGAAAATTATAGTGCCTTGCCTCTCTTTCCAAAGAGTTGAAGAATACAGAGCCATAAAGGGAACACAGAAGAGAAGCCAGAAAGGCTGCAAACACAATGTCAAGTTACAAAACAATATTCTGAATTCAATAATAAAAATAGTGACAAATAGCTGCCATTTATTGTTTGCTATGTTCCAGGTACAGTGCTAAGCACTTTATATGCAATATCTCATTTCCTCCTCATAAAACCATATGAAGCAAGTATTATTAGTCCTTCACAGAGACTGGAAGATGTTATTGCCCAATCATAATGCCAGAAATAGAAGACCCTGGATTCAAACCAAGAATTAAAAGACTGGGCTTTCAACCACTACAATATAGGGCTCTGAAGTGGGTTCTAAGCAAAGGTCAAAACAGCCCTCACAGAGGAGGATCCAAAATAGAGCAGAGTCATCTACTGTAGCCACCCTGGTGAAAGATGATTTGGAGTGAAAATAGGTTTGGGGTATGAACTTTAAGTTCATATAAAGTATAGTTTTCACTACAGAGAATGGATTCATAGTTATTGTCATCATTACCATCAAAGATATAGCTACATGTGCCAACTGATCACACAGGCTATAAAACTATGATGAGAAGTGGTGGATTGAAGCAACAGTCATGCATTGGTATGATTTTGGGGGATTGGCTACTTGACCAATCTAAGTGTGCAGTGACCAGATTCTCCATTACTGAAAAAGCAATTCTTGCACACAATGGTTCAATCACTTGTATATCAAGATAGCCTTAGGTCAGAACACTTAATGGGTGATTTATTGGTCATTTACCTAATTTGATCAGCATAGATAACATAACTGGATAATTCAGACCTCAAAACAATGTTTATTTGGCCTGAAATATGAATCTATATATTATCTGGGTTAAACACTTGATCTGAAAGATTTTCAAAGAAATGTTAACCAAGTAACACAAATAATTAATTTTTCTTAAAAGAGAGAATAGTATTAGATATTACAAAATGGTTATAATTTTAGAAAAATCTTATTATTGGACTAATTTGGATGAAGGGCCTAATGAAATTATTAAAAAGTCCAAATAGTAGAATTTTTTTTAATTGGAAATTTTTCATGTACACCTTAATGTGATTCATTCAATAGTAGAGTTTTTTTGAGGAAAAGCTGTTAGTTGACAACTTAGCTCCCAGAGACTAAGCGAATTATTAAAAATATGTAAGAATTACTTTAAATTATATCATTGCTTACATTTACATAAGTCCTCTCAAAGTGCTTAACTATGTCCAAAAAATTGTTTGTGCTAGTATTCTAAATTTCTATGCTTCATCCTTCTTTGCAACAGTCATCTGCATTATCTTTGAAGAAAGAATTTGGACCAAATGAAAATACAATTCATCTATACTTGAATTGTCACAAATCCCTAATTAATGTAGTCCAAACTAATAAGAATTTACTGTATTTATAAAAATGGAAATTTATGCAAAAGACAGTCATTTATGTGTAAAGCTTTGGAAAGCTAGCTTGAAAAGAATGACAGATATTCAAATTTTTTATTCTTAAATCTATATCTGCAAACTCAGTAATTCTATTTTGGCATTTTACAAATATAGATATTCATCATTTCCCTAACATTTATAGATTTAATGAATACCCCCTTCTATGACCATCTGTGTAAATGCATAAATTAAATCACAAAAGGAGATTGTTGGTACTTTCAGTTTAAAAGTATGCATAGGGCATTTTGTTGGCTTAAATAATTTTACTTACAAGAAATAACAATCTAACTATGACATCAGTGAATCTACTCTTTTCCATTTCTTCCAAATGACACCAGAAAAAGTCAATAGAAATTCATGACATAAAAAATCCAAATCATCACATAAAAGGATTCCATAGGTGTCTCTCATATGCTCTTTTCCAGAGCAATAAGTAGGTGATCACCTTGAGATCACAGTTCAGAGATAAAGAAAGATACTTTCAAGAGAACATTTGGTAGGTGTAATCAAAGGAAGAAAAAGAAGGATTCTAAGTCAGCACTATGTGTCTCTCATGTTAAATGTGACATATGCTTAAAGCAGAGCTAGAATTCCTATTAATTAAACATGAGTTATCAGTGTTATATTGAACATGAAGATTGTGGAAGTGACTGCCTTAGCTGCAGGGAACAAGAGTTTACACTGTTTGTAGATAATTTAAATAACATAGTAATAAAATACTTCTCCCTGACAAAATTTTTTTTGTTCATCCAAATTCAAAATAAATGCTATGTTTACAGTTGAGTTTTAGTTTTTACATTTCTACTTGGAAATTTTGTGATTTAAATTTAAGAATGACACAGTGAGATGTAGTGTTCTTATTCGGTAAGTACCAATTTTAGGTATATATGATTTTACTGACTTGGGGTAACATTACTAAAATTGTACCTTATATTTCTTTTAAAGTTGCTATATACTTTAAAACTAAGGCATAAAGAAGAAATAAAATTTTACATTAGTGATAGAATTTAGTACATAGCTAAACTATATGTATAATTTTGATTCTGTTGAAATTCACATATTAGGTACTATAATGTTATTTATTAATGTGACAGACAAGTACATAGGTTTAATTTTTTCCTATTTAAAAATATGTTAAGGTAATTTAAAAGACTAACAATTTACTTTCCTCTCTTTTTACTGCAATATTTAGTAACATAGCATTATAGTTAAACTTTAATAAAGATTTCTGAGTTTTTTTCTGGCTATTATTATTTATGTAATTTGTATGGAAGATCATCTGGGAAAACCAGGTGCTACATGTAGGTTTGGGAGAAAGATCTGGCAACCCACTCCCAAGATGTTTCAACAAACAGATGCAGCACTGGAGGTGCTAACATATTTATGTCAAGTGATTTGAAAAGCAGCTACTTGGCCATCTGACAGGAAGAGATCCATATTTGTTATTTCCAAGAAAGAGGAGGACCCAATTGAATGTGGAAACTATCCAACAATATCATTAATATCACATGCAAGCAAAATTTTACTAAAGATCATTCAAAAGTGACTGCAGCAGTATATAGACAGAGAACTGCCAAGAAATAAAGCCAGATTCATATGAGGGTAGGGAACCAGGGACATCATTGCTGATGTCAGATGGATAATAGAAGAAGAGGAGACATCCATCAAGTATTGACTTTCCATCAGCCCACTCTCTTTTCCTAAATTTTTAGTATGCTGCAGTCAACATCATACATTTCAGCACTTTTTAACTGTATTAGTTTTACATTCCCCAGCTAGGTAACCAGATCTCTAAGGTTATTTCTCATCCTTCCCTCTGAGGCAGGAACAATTTTTTAAATAATGTTTTTTACTTATAAATGTTGGTGGGGTACAGAGTAATAAGTCATTTGTTATATCCATTATGCAGTTATTAAATCAATTTTGTTTACACATTCAGTTCTGTTTTACAGAACATTATGAACTAAAGAAGAAAAGGAAAATGTGGAAATTTTAATTAACATGTGATGAGAATGGTATGCAATCATGAGTTATATTCTCATTGATTTTTTTCCTCTTCCTCCTTTTTTCACATACTCATGTAGTTGCATCCTGTTTTTTGTGTTTTTCCTTTCCTTCTTTACCTCTCTGCAATGTTCCTTCTCTTTCAACCTTCTCCAATCTCCTCTCCCACCCACTGATCCCCTTTCAACTCCTATTGAGTCCATTTGTATTTTCCATTCTTAGATAAGTAGGATTATTCATTTTTACATATGTAAATACGTAAAAAACATTTTTCACTTTAAGTTATATTTAACTCTCACACATGAGTGAGAACATATGGTATTTCTCTTTTTGAGTCTAGATTAATTCACTCAAAATTATTTTCTCCAGTCCTATTCATTTTGCTGCAAATGACATAATTTCATTCTTCTTTATTGCTAATAGTCCAGTGTGTATATATACCACAATTTTTTAATCCGCTCCTCTGTTGATGGACATCTTCATTGATTCCATACCCTTGTGATTGTAAAGAGTGCTGACTAAATATGGAAATGCAGGGGTCCTTATGGTATGGTGATTTATCTTCCTTTAGGTATATTCACAGGAATGGTATAGTTGGGTCATATGGCAGTTCTACTGATTTCCAAAGTGGCTGAACTAATTTACAGTCCCACCAGCAGTGTAAAGGGTTCCTTTTTCTCTGCATCCTCGCCAGCATTTTTTATTATTTGTTTTGTTAATCTTGGCCATTCTTACTAGAGTGAGGTGCAGTCTCAGTGTTGTTTTGATTTTCATTTCCCTAATGGCTAGGGATATTGAGCATTTTTTATGTGTTTATTGGTCATTCATATCTCTTCTCTTGAGAACTATCTGTTCAGTTCCATTGCCCACTTATTTACTGGGTTATTTGTTATTCTGGTGTTTGATTTCTTAAGTTCTTTGTATATTCTAGGAATTAGTTCTCTATCAAATGTATAGAATGCAAAGATTTTTTTCCCATTCTGTGGGCTCTCCCTTTGTTTCCTTTGCTGTACAGAAGCTTTTTAGTTTTATGTAATCCCGCATGTTGATTTTTGGTGCAGTTTCGTTGGCAATTAGAATCTTGGTAAGGAAGTACTTGTCTATGGATATGTGTTGGAGTGTGTTCCCTATATTTTTTTCTAGTAGTTTTAAGGTTTCTGATTTTATGTTGAGGTGTCTGTTCATTTTGAATTGACTCTAGTACAGATTGAGAGATATAGGTCCATGTTCATACTTCTGCATGGAGGCAGGAATGATTTTGATGTTCTTTTCCTGTCTATGGTCAAGTTCACTGATTCTTCATTCTCCTTGAAGAGCTCACATTAACTGGTTACACTATTTTGCCAAAAAAAGTTCTTGAAATTTTCAAAATTGGCTAGAGTAATACTTCTCCATATGTTGCCCTTACACTCATTCCCATGCTGAAGGTCATGTAATATAGGGTTCCTTCAGCCAGTTAGAATTGCCTGAAGAATTGGCCCTCATTCTGACCCACTTTATTTAAAGTTCTCTGATTTCAGGGAAAAATGCCATCACTTTATTCAAAGAGCTACTTGAGAGGTGCAAGTAGCTCCAAGTATCTCTTTTGTAGAATGTTCTATTGCTGTTGTTAGGTGCCGTTGAGTCGGTATCTGACTCATATCGACCCTACATACAACACTATTGTCAGGGCTTCTCTGCTGTTCATAGGGTTTTCAATGGTGGATTGATTTTTGGGAGTGAGTTGCCAGGTCCATATCCCAAGCCTACAGCACCTGATGTTCCCAGGAGGTCTCCCATCCAAGTACTAACCAGGCCCAACCCTGCTTAGTTGCTGAGATCGGGATCTGATGACACAGGGCTATGGCTGCAGGCAGAATGTTCTGAACTGTATTAAATCAGCCACTTACTTAAAGCAGAGGAATAGAGAAACTTATTTTTTGTTCCATCCAGCTTCTTTTTTGTTTTTGTCTTACATAAATAATACTTTTTGTTTCTTGTTAAAGATAGGTTGTGAAAGTTTTTGCTAATTGCTTACTGAAGCATATAGAATAAAAGTTATATAAGGTATGGGAAACCAAATGTCCTATATAAAGCCTGGATATAAACTTCAAACTAGCTACAAGTCATTTTGGAAGCCTATAGGTGTTCATCCCAGAAATCTGGCCTGTTCTTATTTATATGTTGAATGAATTTGTAACTGAAAATTTCAAAGCACAAAAATCAACTGAAACATCTCATTGTTAAGGGTTCCACAACCAATCCTAGCTAAAGAAATCTATCCCAAGTAAGGAAGTAACATCCACAAACCTTAGCAGTCTTCTTCCAGCTCTCAAGTGGCAAGGAAACTTTTGGATGAAAAAAATCAACAACAGAACAACTTGAAAAGTCATTCAGGAATTTTTTGTTTTCACTAAAAGCATTCTTAACACAGGACTTTTACAAAGGAAAAATAGCATACATAGTATTTTTAAAAAACTGTTATTAAAATTTGATTAGCAAGCTAATTACTTAAGAGAAATGTAACAAAGCTTGTAGTAGTGACAATAAACTATAGTTACTTAATGGTTTTCTGTTGAAAATGTATTCTGATAAATGTGTGAGGGGTGCTGATACTTTCACTGTGGGAATAATCGTATTTACATTCTTCATACCATTGTATTAGGCTGATCATCCAACTTTGAATATTATTGAAAACATATAAAGAGCTAAAATAACATATCATGTGAGGCTGCTATATGTTTAAAGAAAATCCATAAAAATATTGAATTATATACATTTTTAATTTCCCCATTAGTTCAATATAAGACCTGGTGAGTCCTTATAAATAATGCTCACCTTTTAAAAACTTACTTTTAACCTAGTCTTCTCTTTTTATCAATGAGGATTTTATAGTTAGTCCTTAATTATCCAAACACACATTTAAAATTAAGCAATGCTGAGAAAACTGTGGCAGTTTTGTAATATTGTACTGCTAGTATAGAAGCAAGTTTTTAAAATTTAATAAGTAACTACTACATGCTTCAAAACAGTTGACTAAACTTTTAAGAGCCTTGTTAAACAGTAGCTATTGAGCAAAAGTTTTAGCACGGTATGTCCCTGTTCCATGTAATCATGCTATATTTCTGTCATGTTGAAGCAAAAAATGTTTATCATTTTGTCAGCTCTGTCTGAAAAATAGAGAATTACCTTCCCAAGCTCTGGAGATTTATGCTTTTAATTACTGCCTATCTGCTTCACTACCCTCCAAACCTAAGAATCAATATAAATAGACTTATTTATGGGCAAAATGTAAAATGTTTGACAAAAGCTGGCTATCATTTTCTAGATTTCCAGTTGAGGCTATTGACTCCTTCTGTTTTCAGGACTATACCCTTTTTCTTAACAGAATCAGTTGGCTTTTCAAACATACAATGTTATTAATTTATCTAATAATGTATACTGTTTAACAACAAACATAAACTTTACAACAAGCTTTTCAGTTCTCAGCCCATCAATCAGACTATTATCACTGTGGTATCTACCTCTTTAGTGAAGCATGTGGTGCAGAGTTCAATTTAAATGTAACCATCTCCGGACCCCCTCATCATAAACTCATTTTTCAGAGAGGGCCAACTTCCATGGCTTATTTCATATCTGAAGAGAAGGCCATATGGGCACAGGTAAAGTTTAACAGGCACCCCAGCATCCTTGAACACACACACACACACACACACACACACACACACACACACACACACACAACTTAGACATGACTGTACGTGTGGTGGTTCTTCTGTGTCCACGAAGGATTTGTTTCAGGACTTCCCCTGGATATCAAAACCCGTGGATGCTGAAGTTCCTTATATAAAATGGCATAGTAGTTGCATATAACTTTTATGTACTCTTTAAATCGTCTCTACAATATTTATAATATTTGATAAAATGTAAATGCTATGTAAATAGCTGTTATACTGTGTGGTTTAAAGAGTATGTCAAGGAAAAAAAGTCTGTGTTTAGTACAGATGTATGAAAATGTTTTTCCCAAATATTTTCTATCCATGGTTTATTGAATAGATGTGGATCCCATAAATACAGAGGGACAACTATATATAATTTATGTATAATTATATAAATACCAAAGATGCCAAAAAGATGTATATACATTTAAAGTGATGTTATCAATGTATTACTTTTCAAAGTTGAATTGAATGACAAATATACAATGGTAACCACTTTGAAGACCTCTTGTAGTTACAAAAATAAAACATGACTTGTATTCACCTTTTGTTACTGTTATAGATTATTACAATTTGAGAGACAGTTGCTGTCTATTCCAAGGGCTTCCAAGAGAAATAGGGTAGAAGTGTATGGGTGGTTGGCAGTGATTATATATGCATATAAAGGGTACCAAAAGATATATACACATCTTGGGATGAAAAATTTCCACTTTGCTATTTTAAGAATGCATTATATATTTGTTCTACTAACTCTTGTCTCACATGCACATAAACATTATAGTACACATTGCTACCATAATTCAATTAAACTTTGAAAAGCAATAGAGATAATCTCTCTTAAAATGTGTACACATTTTTTGTACTCCAAAATGTGTATACATTTGATAGATAATAATACAAAGATAATATCTCTTAAAATGTGTGTATAATTTTTTTGGTATATGAGGGAGGCAACAGTTAATTTGTAGCTTTAACACATATGTAGATGTTTGTTGGATATATGTGACAGTGGTCTTGTGGAGAGGGTCAAATATTGGAAGATGAATGTTAAAAGTTTTTCTTGACACATCAGTTAGGGTAAAGTATCATCAAATACAGTGTCTGAAAATTCAAGAAGTATTAGATAAACTTATTTTTAACAGTATGTTGGCTAGAGTTCCAAATAACATGCCAGTATTATTTTTAACCTTCTAAAGGCCTTTTCAAGTGGGGTATTTCTTAACTTAAAGCAATGATCGTAGTAATTAACTAAAAAAAGCTTAATGAAGACACAGGAAATGTCTGAGAAAGACAGGGAAAATGGTGTATTTGTTGTACTTCTGTGCCAGAGAAAGAGGAAAGATGAGGAAAATGAGAGTTGTGGAGGGAGAAGGAAGAGAAGACTGAGAAGAGAGCAAAGAAAGGGGAATGTAGAGGCTTAGAAGAGAACACAAGAAAGACAAACACTGGTAATAGGACTTGGTGTTAAGATCAAGCCCCCAAGGAAGTCAATTGCAAATTGCACAATTCCCTAGAAAAACATTACATAATGACAAATGAAAAGCTTGATCCTTCAGAAAACCCTAGCAAGTGCCCTTGCAGCTGAGTGCTTCTTCTGCTTTTGCTGAACCATACATCTACGAAGTTTCCTTTATAGGAACAGCATTCCTGTTTCCTACCCACTCTGAGAAGGACATCTGCCATTAAGGACTTGCTGCCAGGTGGCAGTTAGTGGAGAGCTGTGGTCAGGCCTGGTGGAGGATGGAGTTGGAGGATCAGCCAAGGGAGCTTCGGTAGGACCCATCTAATCTCATGGCTACTAAAGTCTATGCTGAATTATACAGAATGCCAGGGCATCTAGCAGAGACAGCACTATGGCTTCTTACACAGATGGTGTATGGGGGCAAGTTGTTTATGCAAGACAGATGATAGTTTGCATTGTATTTTAATACAATCAGGTGGTGGGCAAAAAAAAAAAAAAAAGGAGACAGGCAGAAAGACTCAGGAGGGCGTAACCTAATTGATCTCATCTAAATGATAGCTGGTAAGATGACAAAGATGCAAAATGTGGGGTGAGGTGGCACTCTTGTGTGTTAATTGCACACTAACAACCATATGGGAATTAAGGATGACCATCAGATGACTAGACTTTCTGAAATTTCAGATATTGATAGTAAAGAGTAGGAGAATAAGGTCACCACAGAAACGTTCACATAAATGGTTGGTCACCCTACTAAGCAAACCTTTAATTTCATGTCCATTTGTACTTGCATTCTAATGTAAATCAGTGAAATGATATGAGGTCATCTCCTTATGTCTTCAGACATTAGGAAACAAGGCATAGCAGAAAGAACAGAAGGCTAAAATGAGAGAGATACTGGATAACCAAAACCCAAAAACCAAGACAAAGGATATCAACAAAAATCACCAACCTAGAAGTACCACAAAGTAAGATAAAAAAAAATTAACTATAATGTGATTCTAAGTTTATGATGCTAGTCAAAAAGGAATACCATACATTTTTAAAAAATCAAGTGAGTTAGCTCAAGATGAGTAATGAAAACCTATGGTGTCAGTACTTTAGGGACACCATCTCATGCTTGATCCAATGCTGAATTCCAAAATTTCAGGTTAAATTCCTGAATTAGGGTATATAAAGCTTTATTAAAAAGATCATTATGCTCTCATGTTGATTTGCCTATAAAGCATAAAGGATCCAGACATAGATTAAGGGTATTTATAATGAATTATACACTGAGATGATGATGATAATAAGGATGTCATCTCTGTTTTCAAACTCTTAACAAAATCAAGTTGTCTTGCTCTTATATAAGAATCAATTTAAGTTCTTTTATTTTTCTGCTACTCTTCTCCAAGGAATTGAAAATTAATATGTAAATTAGAAATTATATGCTATCTGCCAACTTTCAATTTAGCTAAGAAAAGAGAAGTGTTAGCCTTAAAATTTTTCTTGAAGTATATGTTGGCTCATTTCCTTTGCTAGGCTTAACTCTGGCAGTGGCACTTCTCAGCTAAAAGGTAAAGATTCAGATGCAGGCTTATGAATTTATGACTATCCTGCAGCTTCAGTGTACTCATTCATTGAAGAATAAAGGGGCATTCAGGCTCAGGACTACCTTATTTGGCTTATACCATGTTGGGAAAAGAATAAGAAGTTGTTAAGAAACCAAGGATTGGGGTCTGCACTCACTTGTGCAAATGTCTGAGACTCAGTTGGAAAGCATATTATTCCTGGACTGCAATGACTGCCTCCTGGCAAACTTAATGGTATTAATCTGTAAAGGTTCATTTGGGAAATGTTGGTGATTAACGCTTGCTCATTTGCATGACACGTTATTGTGTAAATAAAGCTGTAGCCTTCTGCTTTCCAACAATTGAGTTCTACTGATATGACAAAAGCTGGACAAAACGGGCCACAGAACACTTAAACTAGGTCACATTGAATTTTAATGCACGAGGCCTACCCTGGTATGGTTAATGTGGGCAATGGAGAATTGCAGAATGCAGTCTGTTTACCGTGCAAATTTGCCTTCCAGATCTTTCAATAACCATATTTTCTGCACTAAAGAGTGAAGCCAATTCAGTCTCGGGCTGATTTAGAAAAGTTATTAAAGAAAATAAGGATGAGAATTTTCTTAATTCTTACATTAAAATGTAAATAGGGCAATTATAAAATAATAAACTCTCCCCCAAATAAAAATGCTCAGATTTAGAGCTCAGTTATGCAGATTATAGCACCATTACTAAACACTAAGAACATGTATATGTCACATTTGTGAATTTGCCATCTAGACTTTGTGGCTTTACTGCTCAGAATCTGAGGATGACTCAGAAATTTATTTATTTTTTCTTTATTATCAACAGAGCTTTTGAGAGGTGACAAGGAAGCTGGTGCTCATATGCTTGTGTGCACATTTGTCCCTATTCCTATTAGCATACACAAAGAAAATGGCTAACATTGAATGGAGCTCAAGTCAAAGGAGGACCTGCTCCCAGAGAAATTTTGGGGTGTATAAAAAATATTCTCATACCTCCCCTCACCAAAACCATGACACAAATTAAAAACAGAATTCACAGTCATTCTTTCTGAGTCTTAGCTGCTCCATCTTTAAGATAAAGGTGTTTATATTATGTCTTGATAACAACGATTCCATGAAAATTATTTTTAACAATAGAATTGAAATGGTCCACCCAAAGATCACATGTCCATTTTAGATCATCTATCTATCTATCTATCTATCTATCTATCTATCTATCTATCTATCTATCATCTATCTATTATCTATATATGGTACGGGGGTTCAAATACTTACAATACTTTGCAAGTGCTTTGCTGCTGGGCTGCACCTCTAGTCCCTTTTTGATTTTTTATCTGAGTCAGGGTCTTGCTAAGCAGGCTGCCTCTGGCTTTGAACTTGCAATCCTCCTGCCTCTGCATGCATGGTTGCACCCAGCTTAGATCATATAGTTGAAGAGGAAAGTGAGGCCAACCGTGGTGAAGTGATTTACTGAGTTCACAATTAGGATTTAAATTCCAGGTTCAAGAACTCTTAATCCAGTGTTGTACCTCATGCTATTTGTCTCACTATGGAATGATGAAAATATGGAGTAGAAGACATAGGACATATTCCAGGGATTCTATGTAAGGACAAACTCTAGATATTCTCTTCATACTGTTTGCTGATAAAAGTTGCTGCTGGACTTTGGAGCCTAACACAGTGTCTATCATACAAAGAGGAGCTCAACTAATGGTCAGAAAATAAAGACAGTTAAATGAGACAAAACAATAGGAAGAGCTGTCAATGTAGATGTACCGACATTCAGATTTATGTCCTAGCTCTGTCACTTATTAACTATGAAAAAACCTATGAAATATCAAAATATGTAAAACTACCTAAGTGTCCACCCATGAGGGTCTAGGTAAATAAACTATGGGACAACTACATAGACCACTATGCCAGTTTAATATTACTTTCATAGCATATTGTCATAAACTTAATGCAAAACAAATTTATCATAGTTCCAGGAAAAAGAAGTCAGATATGAGTCTCATTGGCCTAAAATCAAGGTGTGGATAGGGCTGACTTCTTTTCTGGAGACCCTAGGGGAAAATCAATTTCTTTGCTTTTCCAGCTTCTAGAGGCTTCTCACATTCCTTAGCTGGTGGTACCTTCTTTTACCTTCAAAGCCAACAATGGCCAGTCAAATCCTTCCCATATTGCATCACTCAGACCACCTGTTCTGCCACCATCTTCTCCTTTTAAGGAGCCTTGTGATTACACCGGACCCACAGAATAGTCCAGGATAAACTTTATTTTAGGATGAGCAGATTATCACTCTTAATTCCATTTACTATCTGAATTCCCCTTTCCTATGTAAGGTAACATGAATAGGCTATAGAGTTTAGGACATGGGCATTTTTTTCCTACCACACAAAACAAAAACAAAACAAAACAAAACAAAAATACAAAGAAAGTTCTCTGTGTTCTGACAGGATAAATTCTGAATGGTATCTTGTTATGTAAAAAATATGAAGCAAATATACATGTAAATAATATGCTACCTTTTATGTAAAAAAAGGGAGAAAATAAGAATATATATTCACATTTAGTTATATTTGCATAAACAAACTCTGGAAAGATGCAAAAAATACTAAAGTTGTTACAGATAGATAGGGAGCCACAAGGAGGATAGGGAAACTGGGAATGGACTGACCAGGATTTTTGGATGTATTTTTTTTTTTTTTTAGTTACTATGCTATTTTGGCAAGGGATGGTGGTATACTCCTATAATGCCAGTACTCAGGAGTTAGAGGGAGGAGGACTATGAGTTTGAGGTCAGCCTGGGCTATATAATGAGACTTTGCTTCAAAAAATAAAAATAAAATAAAAATAAAATTAACATGATTTTTTTAACCACGTAAATAGTTTTTTGTTTATGTTTTATGATGCTAGGAATTGAAGCCAGGAATTCACACATGCTAGGCAATTGCTCCACAAGTGAGATAACCAGGCTACATTCCCACACTCACAATATCTTTTAATTGAAAGGATTCAAAATTGAACCAAGGCCCCTAGTACTGACTTGATAGTTGAAACCTTTTGTTTTCAAGAGCCTATCTGTCATCAGCCTTGTTATTTTTCTCTTTTTAAACTAACTTTTCGACCAGGCAAATCTTCATTTGTCAGTGGTCGTTTATCAAGCAGTTCTCTAACTTTATATTCATAGACTTCATGAAATTCTGCATCTTTTACAAGATTTTTATAATTTAATTTTGAAAACTATTTATATAGTACTGTGAGATGTTTTCAATATCTGGCATTGCTGCAGTGAAGAGGCTAGTGTTAAAGACAGAGCATCTGAGGTGGGCATTCGTTTTCAAGTGGTCAGTTAAGTAGTGAATATTTCATTTTATATTCATACTAGTATATAGACTAATTTCTTTGTATGACTGTAGAAATTTGGATAATAAGTGTGAAAAACTATTAAGTATCCATGGATCTATTTCAGTATTTATTATTCTTTTTACCTTTCCAAAAGTCCTTTGTTGTTGTTGTTAGGTGCTGTATAGTCGAGTCTGAATTGTTGTGACGCTCATAGGGTTTTTGTTGGCTGATATTTTCAGGATTGCTTTGGGAGTAGATTGCCACATCCTTCTCCCATCCAAAAATCCTTTATTATTCCTTAAATCTAGTAGTAATAGTATACCTTATTGTTTTTGATAGATATGTCTCCATCATAAATTAGTCTTTTATTTATACTGTTTCAATGGCTCATATTTTTCCTAGTCAGGTTGACTAAGGTATATTCTATATATAGTAAAATTCCTTTTTAAGCTATTCAGTTTTGAGTTTTAAAAAGCAAAGAGTCATGTGTCCACCATAAGAATGAAGATATAGAATATTTTCATCAGTCAAAAGAGTTCTCTCATGCCCCTCTGTGGTCAATTCCCTAACCTCATCGTCAGCCCCCATTAGCCACTATCTGTCCCCATTTTCCCATCTTTTGTAGAAAATTCTGTAAGAAAAATCATACAGTACATAGTGTTTGTGTCCAACTTCTTTCATTTTGCATATTGCCTTTAGATTCATCCATGTAGTGTGTATCAGTATTTCATTTCTTTTTATTGTTGAGTAGTATTACATTAAATGACTACATTGTTAGGTGCTGTCGAGTCGGTATCCGACTCATAGTGACCCTCTGTACAACAGAGGAAACACTATTGTCAGTGCTTCTCTGCTGTTCATAGGGTTTTCAATGGCAGATTGATTTTTGGGAGGGGGTTGCCCGGTCCTTCTCCCAAGCCTACAGCTTCTGGTGTTCCCAGGCGGTCTCCCATCCAGGGACTAACCAGGCCCGACTCTGCTTAGCTTCCGAGATCTGACAGGATCAGATGCCACAGGGCTATAGCTGCAGGCAAATGACTACATAATAGTTTGTTTATCAGTCATGGGACATTTAGGTCAATTCCAGTTTTGGTGATTATGAATAAAGTTTCTTTGAATAGAAAAAATATGAAATATTTGTTCTCATTTGTCTTGTATAAAGAGCTAGAGGTGTGTTTGCTGGGTTATATGGGAAATAGATGTATAATGTTATAAAATTTCTTATAAATAACTGCCAACCTGTTTTCCAAAGCCATCTTACCATTTTGCATTCCCATTATGTGTAAGAGCTCCACTTTCTCTTCATTCTAGCTACTTGCTACTATAAATTTAATTTCTATGATTCTAATACATGTAGTGCCTATAGCTATACCACTGTGGCATCTGATCCTGTCAGATCTCAGAATCTGAGCAGGGTCAGAACTGGTTATTATTTGGATGGGAGACCATCTGGGAATGCCAGGTGCTGTAGGCTTGGGAGAAGGACCCGGCAGCCCACTCCCAAAAGTCAATCGTCATGAAAAACCCTATGAATAGCAGAGAAGCACTGACAATAGTGTTTCATCTGTTATGAGTCAGACACCAACTTGATGGCACCAAACAACAACAACAATAGGTGTAGTGGCATCTGATTGTGGTTTTAATTTGCATTTCATAAATGATTTATCATGTGGAGTATTTTATGTGCTTATTTGTCATTCATATTTCTTCTTTGTAAAATGCTTATTTAAATCTTTTGCTCATTTATCATTTATCACTGAATTAAAATTACTTGTATATTTTGTCTATAAGATCCTAGGTAAATACTAATATTTCTCCCAGTCTATACTTGTCTTTTCATTTTCTTAAGAGTATAATGGTGTCATTTGAAGAGGAGAAGTTTTACTTTTTATGAAGTCCAATATACCAATAGTTTCTTGATTTACATTTTTTGTGTCATATCTAAGAAATCTTTGCCTGGCAGGGGTAGTGGCACATGCCTGTAACCCCACAACTCTGGAAGCAGAGGAAGGAGGATCATGAGTTTGAGTCCAGAGGCAGCTTAGGTAAATTAGTGAGATTCTGTCTCAAAATAAAAAGTTAAATATGGGCTAAGGGTGTAGCTCTGTGGTAGAGCGCTTGTGAAGTATGCATGGGGCCCTGGGTGCAGCAACACATTACTTAAAAACACATACACACACACAAAGGAAAATTTAACAAAAAACAAAACAGAACAAATTTTATCAGACATGAAGTCAAATGGATTTTCTACTATTTTTCTCCTACAAATTTTAGTTTTAAGTTCACATTTACTTGTATGATCTATTCAAACTAATTCTTGTATTTTGTATGAGGTCACAGTCAAGGTTTTTTTTTTTTTTAACGTTGCATGTGGATGTCCTATTGTTCTAGCACTATTTCTTGAACCACTTTTGCAAGTTTGTTGGAAACTGATCATATAGGTACAGATCTATTTTTAGGCTCTATTCTACTACATTGATTAATGTGGCTACTATTCATTCACCAATTTTACAATCTTGATTACTATAGGTTTTATAGTAAGTACTAAAATCACAAAGCAAAAGTCTATAACATTTTTACTTAAAATGTGCTTGGCTGTTACAGTAATTTTCTTTTCTATGGACATTTAAGAAATAATATGTAATGCTTTGCAGAAAAAAAAAACAAGTCAAGATTTTGATCAGGATTCTGCTAGTCTATAGTTTGAGGAAATGACATCTTAGTGATATTGGGACTTCAAATCAATCAAGCTCATATTTTTGCTCAATTTATTTAGGTATGTTTAAATTCTGGAATATGGAATTTTATCAGGTACAAAAATTTCACTGGAGTTTTGATTCAAATTACATTAAATATAATTGTACAGATCAAGATAAATTTATTTCCTTTTTTTCCCAATGTTATGATTTTTATGGTACTTACTATGAAGAATTATCAAAACATCATTTAATAGTATATGTGAAGAAGGGTATTTATTATTTTTGTATTTCCAAAACACCTGAATCCTATAACATATTCTTTGCAAAACAGCTTTTAGAGTTGAGTAACTCAGGAAATATCGGATAAAAAGCAGTCTTTGGATTCTGTGCATTAGTAATTGGCTTTATCTGATATTTGGACATAAAAATATTCTATAACTATTTAAAACTTACTTTTAGGCTAGATGGATTTTTACTTTCTTGATTATCATTTTTTTAGCTAGATGAAATAATTTATGAAGATTTCCCTGTGTTCCCATGATCTGGGAAAATATAAAGTAAACAGTAAATTATTCTCTGAGGTACTTAGCAAGACTTAGTATACTCAAGAAACATGACATTTCATATAAAATAATAATAGTTTTCTTCAGCATTCATTGCATTTTATTTTTTTCTTATTTCCTGCTATTCAAATATTTTTGGCAAGTAAATATAATTCATGAGATTTGGTGTAAAGTGGTATAGGTGAAACATTATACAGAGAAAGTCTTAATTTGTGATATCAATCGTTTACTCTGTTCTTCAAGTTTTAAGCATGAAATCCAAATCCTTTGGAAATTTGGCAGACTGAAATGAGTGAGCCACCAATAGGAACTGGTGAGGAGGTGACTCAGCATATGCAAATATGAAGAGATGCACATACTCAGACCAATCAGACTTTCAGCTGGACAAACTACAGATAGCAATGAAAAGGTGATACTTACATCTGAGTTGAAGCGAAGCTGACAGACATTACAAGAAATAACTTGTTTCTTCTTTGGGGGAATGGATACTCCAAATGTGTGGTTAATGACTGCTTTTTGCACAGGATCCATCTGAAGAGCAAATGATAAAATTAACAATGTATATCTTCAAAGGATAGACAATACTCTGTGCAAATAAAAGTAGCTATATTATTCCTTAAAGTTTTAACTTTTAGTTCCTAAACAAGGAAATAATAAAGAATCTCACTCAATAGTAATGTTTTTCTCTCTAGGAATTAAGGATAAAAACAAAAGCAAAAACAAAACAAAACAAAACAAACAAAGAACTTGCTTGAAATTGTAACACAAAAAAGATGGTAAGAGAATTACCATATCCCAGGAAATCTGATATCTATAAAAGGAGCCTTGAAAAACCTTAAAGAAATACAGCAAGAAAAGTTAAAATCTAAATGTCAGGGTTAAAATGAAGTTGTTAATGTTTTCCCTGTAGGAGGTGATTATATTTAAAGTGGTCTCAAATGGCCTCAGTGACAGTTATTACAGATATATTCAACTTTTTAATTTTTGATTTATGGCAGAGTCATAAATGTCAGGCTTTTATTACAGTACAGAAAATGTTGATCTGTATTTTAAAATAATTTATTAACTTTTATGTCCCATAGATGGACACTCATTTTACTGGAAATGCATGTTACACTTGCTTATGAGAGATTATAAGAGATTGGTTAGTATGCAGGCCTTGTTTAATATTGATCAAGTCAAGTTTTGATTTATAGCCTGTGATTGCCCCCCTTTAGGCTTGCACACATCATACATATTCACAGAAGAAATATACAGTGATGAAAGTACTCAGCCACAAAAAAATTATGGCACAAGGCCATTACAACACTCAGAAACACCTCTATTTGCAGAGCATATTAAAAGAGACTCAGCAGTGATTCTCTTGTGTACCGCAGAAAATAATCTCCAGCATTAGCATCCTGACAACTGGCAGTTCAAAAAACAATGCAGACAATGAACAAAGCATTATTCATAAACAGATGGAACATGAGCAAGGACAGATCAACTGACACCATCAACTAGGAAATCTCTTGAGGTTAGAGTTTAGGCTTGGATTAGTTGATTATATTTGAGAAAGAGGAGAAGTGAAAACTCTCTCTGATCATGATTATAAAACAACACATGGCAAAATTAGCAATTAGAAGAACTTAAATACAGTAAAAAGGAGGGTGGATTGAGGAGCTATTAAATAATGAATTAGCCTATCTTTTGCTAACAGTTTAAGAGAGATGACAGGACAATGTAGGTTGATTTGCTGAAGGAGTAGTTTTCTAGAATAAAATTACTGTCCTCATATTCTTTTTTTTCTTTTTCCTTTTTCTTTCTTTGTTTTTAAAATAAATGTTGGTGGAGTACACAGTGAGTCATTTGTCATATCTATTATGCAACTATTAAATCACTTTTGCTTATACATTCATCATCTTTCATATTTTATAGAACAGTATGAACTAAAGAAGAGAAGAAAAAAGTAGGACTTTTAATTAACATGTAATGAAAATCATATATAATCATGGTATATTCTCACTGACTTTTTTCTTTCCCCTATTTTTTCCAAGTATTCATACAGTTGCATCCTATATTTTGAGATTTTCTTCTTTCTCTTTACCCCTCTACAATACTTCCTTTCCTCTCCCCCCTTCTTTAACCTCCACTCCCATCCACTAATCCCCTCCCCACTTCTTTCTGATCTGCTTATGTTTTCCCTTCTTAGATTTGTAGTTTGTTCATTTTTATATATCTAAATATGTATAGTTTTTTCCTTTATTTAAGGGAGATTGAGTTCCCACATATAAGTGAGAACATACGGTATTTTTCTTTTTGAGTCTGGATTAATTCATTTAAAATCATCTTCAGTTCTACCTATTTTGCTGCAAATGATATAATTTCATCCTTCTTTATTGCTGAATAATATTCCATTGTGTATATATACAACAATTTTTCAATCTACTCTTCTTGATGGACATCTTGGTTGATTTCATACCCTTGCAATTGTGAAGAGTGCTGTATTAAATATGGAAGAGAAGGAAGAGGGAAGCCCACTAGCACAGGCACTTTCTCTTGCTCTGCTTCCTGTCCACCATGATATGAAATGCTCTCCTCCATCACTCCCACCCTGCCTTAATGTACAGAAACCTCAGAAACTATGAACCAAAATAAATCTTTCCTCTGGTTGTTTGATTATGAAATGTTCCCCCCAGGCTCATATGTTGAATATTTGGTCCCCAGCTGGTGGTACTATTTTGGGAAGTGGTAGAAACTTTAGGAGGTGAGCTTAGGTGCATGAAGTAGGTCACTGAGGGCGTGCCTTTGAAGGTTGTACCTGCACCTGGTGTCCAGTCCCTCCCTTATATTCTCTGCTTCCTGCTTTTAATGAGGTGAGTAGCCTCTGTCACATGCTCCCACTGCCATGATGTTGTGCCTCACCATGGGCCTAGAACTGACAGAGCCAAGGACTATGGACTGAAATCCCGGAAACCATGAGCTAAAATAAGTAACTCCTCCCTTTAGGTTGTTCTTTCCGGTATTCTGGTCACAGTAATGCAAAATAACGAAAATATTTCCCCCTTAAGTTTTCTCATGCATTTATCACAGCAAGAGAAAGTCTGACTAATGCATCTATAATTACAGTTTCTGTTCAAATACAATTTAGGTGACATTATTTAATTAAAAGAAGACTTTATGTGTATAAAAAACAATGTTCCACTTGCCAATTTGTCTGATTCCTTGAAACAAACACTGTCAAGTTGATGCTTTGAATATTTGCCATCTGACTCAATGACTACCAATATCTGAGTCATTTCAGTGGGATCTAGAATCATCAGTATCATAAAAAGGTTTTCAGATTTTCTAAAAAGTAGAAAGTGGTACAATTCTGAATTTTTGTTTTTAGTGTTCCTATATGATCTAAAAGCCTGCAGCTGTAGCCCTGTGGCATCCGAGCCTGTCAGATCTTGGAAGCTAAGCAGGTCAGGCCTAGTTAGTACTTAAATGGGAGACCTTCTGGGAACACCAGATACCGTAGGCTTGGGAGAAGGACTTGGCAACTCCTTCCCAATCAATCTGCCATTGAAAACCCTATGAACTGCAAAGAAGCACTGACAATAGTGTTTTTCCTGCTATATGTAGGGTTGCTATGAGTTGGATACCGACTCGATGGCATCTAACAATAAATATGATCTAAAAGCCTGCAGCAATAGCACTCTGGTGTTGGGTCTTGTCAGATCTCAGAAGCTAATTAAGCAGGGTCAGGCCTGGTTAGTACTTGAATGGGAGACTACCTGGGAACACCAGATACTGTAGGTTTGGGAGAAGGACCCAGCAGCCCACTCCTAAAATTCAATCCACCACTGAAAACCCTATGAATAGCAGAGAAGCACTGACAATAGTGTTTCACCTGTGGTATGTACAGTTGCTATGAGTCAGACACAAACTTGATGGCCTTAACAACAATAACATATGATCTAAAA
Source organism: Pedetes capensis (assembly GCA_007922755.1). Classification (NCBI taxonomy): domain Eukaryota; kingdom Metazoa; phylum Chordata; class Mammalia; order Rodentia; family Pedetidae; genus Pedetes; species Pedetes capensis. The sequence goes on along the minus strand of VMDO01013731.1, from coordinate 17,264 downwards.
GTTAGATGAAAATAATTACTATGCTATTAACTTAGATCCAATTTTTTTTTCCACTAGTGTGATATCAGGGCTGGGGTTAAAGTCAGTTGGAAGAGTGCTGCTTTGCACTTTCTGAGGACCTGGGTTGGATCCCCAGCACTGCAAAAATCAGGGAAGGATGTGGTAATCCACTCCCCAAAACAATTCCGAAACAGTCAACCATTGAAAACCTATGAAAGTTGCTATGAATTGGACCCAATTCAAGGTCACCTAACAACAAGAAGTGAGACATCAGTTCTCTATAATCATAATGAGATATGTGTAAGTAAATCAGTGGTAATTCTTTTATTCAATAAGCAATTTTCGGAATGAATAAAATATTTTGTTGTTGTTTTTGTTATGTACAATTAAGTTGGGTCCAACTCATAATGACTCTCACAGCGTTTTCAATTATTTTCAGGATTGTTTCATGAGTGGATTGTCATGTCCTTTTCCTACTTTTGCAGTGCTGGGGATCAAATCTGGGTCATCAGAGAGTGCAGCATGGCATTCTACCAACTGAGCTAAACCCCAGCCCATGTATAAGTAAATCAATGGTAATTCTTTTATCCAATCATCAATTTTCAGAATGATAAATTATTTGGGATTAATAAAAACATTCTAATAAAACCTAAAATGTTATAAGTGATTCTATTTAGTAAAGTCAAAACTTGGAATCTACATTATAATGATTTCACATGTAGAACACTCATGTATACTATTGGAGCAATTGGAATTACACAACAAAGTTAATTGTTTAAAGATTCACTTGACATTTCATAGACATTTTATTGTTAAAAATGGTTGCTTTCAAAAATCTTTATTAAAATGTTTATATGTTTTAAATGAACAAATGCTTATTAAACAGTCATTAATGTAGCTCATGTTAGTTCACTTTGCACAAAAAAGTTATCTGTAAACTGAGAAAATTATAATTCATTGTAAGGAACCTTTTTAAAGAAGAAGACAACCACCACCACCACCAAAAAATAAGAAAATAAAAATAAAAATCCTACCACATAGCTCTAGCTACTGGTACCAGTATTCCTTACCTGGCAGAATTTTTTGGTCCCAAATAAGCCTCTTCTTTTCTAAAAAAGTAAAAGTTAGAAGTAATCATCTGAAATTTTGAGGCTAGCAAGCACATTTACATATTTTAAAGGTTGAAAAATCTATTTTCCCTGCTCCTGAGTAAAAAGCCTGAAATGCATACTAACTAAAAAGTAGCAAGAGTAAGCACTTGCTAGTTTTTCTAATGATAATCATGTAGAAATGAAAAAAGCAAAACCTATTAGTGCAATTAATTGCTAGGTAATAAAAATGAAAGATGGGACTGTGGTTGTTATAAGGAACTGAGGAGGTAACTGGAGGCTATGTGTGGGTGAATTAACTATTATATTGTAGTGTTTATAAAATGAATTAATGAATCTTGCCTTATTGTACTGTCTATTGTATTTTCAACATCAAAATAAGAACAAATATCTCTTTGGTTTATTTGCCAAGATTATGAGGATATAAATCTGTGTGGATTTTTTTAAAGATCATCACTTTCACTACATATACCAAAAAGCAATTTGCATCTACATGCTGTAAGCAATCACCTTAAAATATGCAACTGCAAATAAAACCTGGACATATAGAAAAGAAACACCCTGCAGCACTTCAGTAAGGGTAGAATGAATCTAAGACAGGAGTTATGTGACCAAATGACTTGACATAATACTAGAGTATGTCTAAACTCCAGATGATTTTCTAGATGGTACTTTAGTAGAATCACAAACTTGTTCAACCATCCTAATACTTCTCAAGAGACTTGAAATTAAAGTTGTATTCTTATGAGAGACTTTATATGATTTAACTAGCTATCAAGTAAAATTTGCAATTATTAAAAAGCAAGATAGTTATTTTATTCACATGGTTCTTAAAGATGAAAACATCTCACCTTAAACATAATCATCTATTTTAATCAATTTTCTAAAAAGCATTTTGTAACACTTATTAACCTATACAATACAGTAGGTACTGCTAGCTTTTCTACTAAGCAGAAGTGGAAACCAGGTTTTGGACTTCTAAAATTTAAAATCAGTCATCCAATAAATATTTCTGGAGTCCTATTATGTTTTAGATTGGTCCAGACTAGATTGGGAAATGAGTCAGAGGAAAGGACATATTGGCAATTTTAAAAGTAAAAATGTGAAAAAGATAGTACAAACTCTACTTAATTGGAGTCTGGGAAGATAAGTCACCATTAAGCAAAATAACAAGGCATGAGAAAGTATGAAAGGTCTGTTTCCTTTGACATATCCCTACTTTGGGCTTTTCACCTCGGTTTTTGATTTTCTTATACTTGAAGCATTCAGGATCCTCCCTTTACTAGTGTGATATAAATGTATCATCCTTCTGGGGGTTTGTGCTTTTTAATTCTTTTCTCTAGTGTAATAACAATACAATAAACAACGTAAGAGCATCTTAGATTTACAGAGCCTTACTGTGTGCTAAAAACTATACTAAGGGATGATGATGATGATGATGATGATGATGATGATGATTACTACTACTACTATTATTGTGGCTCAATGTTGAACTTAGGACTTCATACATGTTTTGCAAGTGCTCTAAAACTAAGCAATACCCTTAAGCCCCTTTTTTATTTTTTATTTTGAAACAGGGTCTCACTAAGTTATACAGGCTATCTCTGTCCTCAAACTTATGATCCCCCTACCTCAACCTCCCGAGTCACTGGGACACCATGCCTGCCTGGTAGAGATTCTCTCATGTATATTGCATCATCACAGGGAACAGATGTGATAATGATCCTCCTTTTTCAAATGAAGAGTCCTAGGCTTTGAGATTACTGATCACTCTCAAGTTTGTAGGGGTTGTAGTCAGTACTCAAACTCACAAGTCTCTCTGCACACTGTTCCCTGCTAAAGGAACGCTGCAGGGGGTACTGAGTATGTGTGGCATTGGTATAGGGTGTGGGTATTGGGAAGAAAGGGTGAAAGTTCTAGAGCTTCTACAGCCTGGAAGGCAGCTGCCTGTGCAAAGTACATAATAGTCTGACTTGGTGGTTATGCAAAAGTGTTCTGGAAAAGTGAGCCTAAGTTTTCCCTTTCTGACCCATTTCTGCTTTTCTTAAGCCCATTTCCTTTGTGTGACTTCAGGAAATCTCTAAGTAAAAATTTGGATTGTTCTGAGTTCTTTCCCCATTATAACTGTTCAATTTTCACACAGACAAAAAGTTCTGCAAGTAACGATTACATGTTAGCAGGTGGCAGCCATCATTTGCACCTGTCTTCAATTTACTGGAAAAAGGACCTCAGCTAATAAACCCTATGATTTAGGACCTTCTGGATGTTTGGCTCAGCCCCAACTTTTTGACTATGACACTATTGAATTGCAGTATTTCAAAAAGAAAAACTATTTTTCATTCCTTCTTTTATCAAGGATGTGACAATAGGGTCTCATTAGAACTTCAAATATTCATGAAGTAATACATTTAAAAGTGATAGCTGCATTATTGAAGAGTAATATTTCTCTAAAGTTACTTTGTAAAATGTTTTGCCTTTCATATTGAAATACTATGACCACATGACTTTATGTTAGTGTCTTATATTTTTCAAATCTTTGAAAAATTTAAATGGAAACAGAACAGATAGAACTATAGCAAAGACAGATTTCTTCTCTCAAAGATCAAAAAATACAAACGATTGCATATTGTTGATAGCATTATTTCACCATACAACTTTGTCCTATTTTGGATTTCAAATCAGAAGACTTAATAAAAATAAACCTGATGGAACATTACACATTACAAGGGATTGCATGCTACCATGACACTTGTGTTTTTGCATCTGGAATGTGCAAAAGCTGACACTTGTCATGCTGACGCTGCCTCTCCTACCCACAGCACCCTGACAAAGGTCTGCTTGAATGCCATCAATGCTGCTGAAAGGAAGACAAATAGCATGTCACTCTCTCCACAGACTGATGATTAAACCAGGAGTTAAATATTTGGAAAGGTGCTTTCCCCCCAAATGCCCAGCTCTCTGCTGAAACCACACATTGGCTATGCCTTGCAAACAACATCAACTGTGTCCCTGTTCCCCTGGGATACAATTTCCCTGGCAGAATGTTAGCCACTCATTCAGAATTGGTATAAAAGCTAAGATAACACAACACTGCAGAAAATAATACATAAGTCACAGTATAGCTAAGTGACAGATCCAATTAAATTCTTCTTCTTATTATTACTCTGCCTGCAGCTATAGCCCCCTGGTGTCTGATCCTGTCAGATCTTAGAAGCTAAGCAGGGTTCGGCCTGGCTAGTATTTGGATGGGAGACCCCCTGGGAATACTAGGTATTGCAGGCTTGGGTAGAGGACCTGGCAGCCCTCTCCCAAAAAACAATCAGCCATTGAAAACCCTATGAATGGCAGAGAAGCACTGATAATAGTGCCAGGCATGGCACAGTGTTGGACAATGTCTTATTCTATTGGACATAGGGTCTCTACAAGTTGGACCTGACTCAATGGCATCTAACAGTACTCCTCCTCCTCCTCGTCCTCCTCCTCCTCCTCCTCCTCCTACTACTACTACCACTGTTTCAACAAAATATTTTAGGCTTCCAAGTATTTTGAGCCTGGTTAACAATGTGCACCATCTGATTGCTGAAGAAATTAAGTGGGACCCCAGGATTTTGCCTTTCCCTACACTTACAAAGCCTCCCTAATGCCTGTCAATATTCCCTACAGAAAATAGAAGTGAATCAGCCTACTGGTGAGACAGCCTATCAGAGCATAGTAGAGATTAGCATTTAATTTTGTTCTTCTATTTAAAAAGAAAATTTAAACACTCAATCTCTTTCACTCAAATTCCATATTATCAGGCTCTCTTTGAAGAGCACTGTGATTCATCAAGCAAGAGTTATGTATTCTCTTGACAAAGAGGATGGCGATAGTAAATAAAAAATATCCGTGATCTATTTTGAAAGCTCATTTTGAAATGATGACTAAAGTCTTCATTTCCCAGTAGTTTCTCTGGAGAAATTCCATCTCAATTTTATTTTTTGAAAGAATCAAATGAAATACACAGAATGCTAGGAGATTAGTGTTTTGTTGTAAAATGTCTTCTTTCTAGTCCAGTCTGGTAGTAAAAGATTTACTGGAGTGTAAGGATTCTTAGATTTGTTTAGGTTTTAATATTTTTAGAAGTTCAGGATTTCATAGTCTGCAGCTTTACCACCCTGGCATTGCTCCCGTCAGATCTTGGAAGCTAAGCAGGGATGGGCCTGGTTAGTACTTGGATCGGAGACTGCCTGGGAATACTGGGTGCTGAAGGCTTGGGAGAAGGACTTGGCAAACCATTCCCAAGAAACAATCAGCCATTTAAAACTCTATGAATAGCAGAGAAGCACTGACATAGGGCTGGGCATGACACACCATTGGGTAATGTTTCATCTGTTGTACATATGGTTGCTATGAGTCAGACTCGACCTGATGGCACCTAAGAACAACAAAAACATAAACACCATGAAAATAATAAAATTGGAGAACAGGAAAGCCAAAATATTCTATTTTATTATTGTACAAAGTAGTTTCACAACAATATTTTTGCACAAATAATTTCTAAAATCATTTTGGTTGCCTTGATACACACTGTGGTTTAGATAAAGTACTTTTACATGAAAAGCAATATCAAATATGAAAAATAAATACTCTATTTCATGACTAAGGGAAGTTGATACAGAATTCAGAAGTGTACAACTGGCAAAAACTGTAAATTAAGAGGGCACCTCCCTGGCTTTCAAAACTATCTGTGAGATATCTGCAGAGATTTTCTCCACTACTAAGTACCAAGACAACAAATGATCCCAGAACTACCACCATCATCATGTCCCCAAGAAGAAAGGGCCACTACAGTAGACTGAATTTGGAAGTTCTCTGAGCATCAGTGCTAAGTACCATACATCTCATCTGTAGACCTTGCTAGTGGATTTCTGTATAGTGTGGTTGGCCTGTACTTGGTTCCTACTTAATGAATAGCGAAATGACCCTGAGTTACTTTTACTTTTTAAATAAACTCACATTTTGTCTAATATTTAACAGTTGTTTGTGAAGATAGAGCAAAAATAATATTTTACATCTTTGATGAATTTAGAACTTTGAAAAGTCACCAAATGGTAAAAACAAAAGAGCCAAAAGCAAATGGACAGGTTCTACTACCTTCTCTCTTTTGGGGAACTCAGTAATTCTTTTGACAGATAACTTTCAAACTGTTCTGAGCAGAAGGAATAATTTTTTAAGTTCTTTTTCAGACAGTTGTGTTATTTTGTTAATGGGAGATGTCATAAAGCTATAAGGTTAGACTTGGGTATTTTACTGAGGTTGAATGACTAATTCTGACAGTGGATCCTTGCATAGAGCAAATATTATCAGTATAAATACAAAATGTTCCACTTTCTGGCTGCTTCACATACCTGGTGATTTTCCATGTTGTCAGAGGTCAACAGTGAGGCAGCAGAGCTATAGTTATGTGGCTGGGTAATTTAAGAAACTGCATCAAAGAGCTTTTCAAAAAGTTCAGTTTAACAAATGAGACTTTCAACTTACTTCTGCAATGAGCATGGGACTTAATTGCATGTTCACTCATACTTGGTTGTCACTATCACACATACCCAGGTAACGTTTTCAGTGTTAATGTTCCATTTAATATCTAAGTAAACTAAAGAATTGAAATTCGATTGCCCATGAAATTCGAATGAATCCATATTCAAGTTAAAAAATGCATATAGGAAGATCTAATTGGTTAACGTGATGTATCAGAAATCTCAGACTAAATTGAACCACAATTGTAACTGCTGCTTTCAACATAGGGAAATATTAAGGCAGTGAGCTGAATTACTGCTCTTTTCTTTGTTTCCATCCCTATTCTTATTTTATTTTTTATTTCTATTTTTTTAGCACTGGGTGGTTGAATCCAGGACCTTGTGTATGCTAAGCAAGCACTCTAACACTGAGCTGTTCCCTTAGCCCCTTTCTATTTTTATTTTGAGACAGGATCTCACTAAATTGTGTGGGCTGCTTCTGGCCTCCAACTTGAAATTCTCCTGCCTCTGCATCCCAAGTCACTGGGCTTACAGGCGTAAGGTGCCTGGCTGTTTCTGTTCTTAAGCAAATGTTAAGGTATAAGTATAAATCATTAGGAGAGAGAGTGGGTAGTTTTTCCATCAGGATGCAAAGAAAGTTCTGAAAGATTTTCATTTTATCCTCAAAACTTGATCTCATACCTTAAATAATTTCTGGTCAAAGTATAAATACAGAGTTGAGACATCTGTGATGTCTTTCAGTGATAATATAAGAAAAGTTTCATGCAATATTGCTAGATGCCCTTTAGAAAGAATATGAGAACAAAATTACAGAATTTTTAAGAGAGATGAAAAACTACTTGGAATCTTTTAATGAATTAATAAGAACTTATCTCTCTTACAAAATTTAATAGCCTAGTAAAAGAAATGAAATTGTGGGAAATACTATTAATGGTTTTTTTTTTTGTCTATGGTGAAGTTGGTGCCCTGAAAGTACCCATACCTTATGTTTTTCAATGAGCTGTATTAACTTTAAAAAATAGCTCAAGACATATATAGTTCACAATGAACTGTATGACCCAAAAATAAATACCAATAAAGCTGGTTAGGGTTCACTGTTAAGAGTGATGGGTGAGGGAACTGGATCCAGCAGCAGAATCTAAAATAAACAGGTTGGGTGTTTCCTATTTTTTCTAGTGTGGTATCTCCTGAGGGTGAAATAAAATGAGAAATATGTCATTTCAGGAACACGTATTAAAGAATATTTTTCCATATCTGTATGAAATACTAAATAAAATAAAGATTCACTTGAGGATATGTCATAAAAGTGATTACTCTGTTTCATATCTGAAGAAGAGATCCATCCTAAAGTTTGGAAGGACAGATCAGATATCTGAGATAGAGGATAGTTCTCAGTTCTCAGCCTCTCCTTTTGTTCTTTCAAAAATTGTGACTTGAAAACAGCTCTTCAAAAGCCCCCGAGGTTAAATTCCCATGATATAAAATTCAGCACCAAAAATGTGTGAGAAATCTTTTTTTAAAATAGAGTTCATTATTCTTGAGCAGGAAAAAAAAAAAAGACAGACAAGTAACCAAAAACTACGTGCTGATACTTAGAGATGTAGTTTTAAGAATGATTGGTGCTAAATCTCCAAATCCAAGTACATAAGTAAGGATGTGTCTGCTTGTTTTCTGTACATGGGCTAAAAATGTTACAAGGGCTTCCTAAGAGAGTAGGGGAGTGATGAGATTTCTTGATTTAAAAATCAATACACCTCCTGAACACCTAAATGCATTGACATCCTTTCAAAACCATTTGTCAAAGCTAATTTTGAAATACTGTTCAGTAGCGAATCAAATATATCCTAATACTGAGGCAAAACAGGTCCATGACACAAATTTAAAAGGTATAAGATGAAAAGACAACTCCACAGGCAGGAAGAAGTACAAAAATAGAAACCTGTGCCTGTTTGGATAGGTATATTCCTAATTTGCAAAGCACATTAGAAATGAAATATTCTTTGGCCCAAATGGACGACAACACATTTCTTATACTTGCACTAAGAAGAAAATGATAAGTGAGAACTAGCCAGACTCCATGCAAAGCAACACATCTGCGCTGTTCTAATCCTCAGCATCTTGTGCTCTTCCCCCTCATGCCTCTCACTCGTTGTTGTTAGGTGCCGTCAAGTCGGTATCCGACTCATAGCGACCCTCATAGGGTTTTCAATGGCTGTTTCGGGATTGCCTTGGGAGTGGATTGCCAGGCCCTTCTTCCATCTCACTCATTACACAGGGGTTAAATGTCAGAGACCATCGATGTCTTCAAACCTGCTTTTTTGTTTTAGTTTGATCCTCCAAATCTCCCATCTAAGCAGAATCCTAACTGGAATTCTAATACATTAAAACACTGAAAATTGGGTTCTAGTTGAAGCAGGTAGGTCAGACCCCAGACCCACTGACATGATTTTGTCCAATTTTCTCACTTGAAAATGAGGAAAGATTTTGAGACTTTTAAGATTTGCTCAAGGTACCTCAACGCAGGCCAGAACCCAGATCTCCAGTGAGAGGTGCTAAATTTAGCAAATAAAAAATAAGATGTCTACATAAATCTTATTTTTATTAGTTTTTTTATTTATTGGTTCTGGGTATTGAACCCAGAACCCCTTTTGCACAGCTAAATATATGCTCTACCTCTACCCCTAAACTTGAATTTTAGATAAAACAACAAAATATTTAGGTATAAGTTGTTTTATTTTGGTATAAGTAAGTGTCAAACATGGCATGGAACATACTTATACTAAGAATTATTTATTGTTATCTGAAATTCATCACTACTGAATGTCCTGTATATTGTCTGTCCCTGCTCCTTGATCCCTATCTGAGGATTTTTCAGGCTACTGGTCCTCCTTCCTTCAGGCTCACACAAGTTTCGTGAACATGGGATATCAACACTGTTTTATGTAATGTCTTTCTCTTGTTGCCCTTTTGTATGGGTGCATATATGTGCACATATGAGCTCTTCTCAGTAGAAAACACTTTTGCTTCAAATTTGTTTCTGCATTTACATTATAAAATATATAATACTTGTAAAGTAAAATAAAGAGCTGTAATAAAATGCCTCACTCTGTTTTCTGCAGTGGTAATTGCTTTATCGAATAAGGCTCTGTTAATGGTACAGCTTGACATTTAACATTTGTCCATTTGATTTATAATTATTTTTATATGATTGCAAGGAGGCTATAGTTCAAACCAAAAGTAGTTTTAAACTGAACTCTTTTCTTTTGAATTTGTAAGAAAATGTAGTTACTTCTAGGTAAAATTATTTTATCCACCAAATTTATTTCAAATATATACAAAGTCTTCTTTGCTCTCTCTGTTCTAAATAGAATCACACAAAAATAAGAAAAAGGGGATATAATAATTGAAGTCACTAAATTAAAAATGTATCCAGTTTGCTTATATTTTTGCTATGTAAATGCCATCAAGATTTTCTAATCAAGGAATGGAGAAAAACCTACATAAACCACATAGTAGGTTATCATAAAACACATCAAATTTCTCAGTCAATTCACAAAATGATTTAATGTTATAAGGCATAAAGGCATTTGTATTTATAATCTATCCATATAGTATGAAAAATTTTCAGTAATATTCCTGAATTATCCTTTCCTTTGAAATTCAGTCTATCAGGACCCTTGGCCCTTCAAAATCTTTAAGACACCCATTTGAAATTTTTAGTCACCAGTTTTGCCTCCCTCTCTTTAGCACTTTTACTAAAATTGGACAAATACATACATTTAGCAACACAAGAAGTTGACGTGTCACTTTATTTAAAAAATTTTGTACAATTAGTCAGGAATCACCAAAAATCTGCCAAACAACAGAACAATATTCCAATATCAACCATTGGCAGTTGTCAAAACACTACAGTTTGACAGCCCTCCCTGAGCTAGGGTTAAAAGCTGTCCTCTGGAAATCAATCATGCTCTCGACAGAGAAGAATATTTCAGTGATGTGAAAGCTGAAATGGAGACTATAATCTTTTGTGATTACCCTTGAGGCGGAAGTGAATGCAAAAAGGAAAGTCTGAATTGCTGATAATTTCCTGTGATGACTGACTCCCAGGAAATTCTGATATTACCCTCGCACTATAACAAAGGCCTGCTCCCCGGACGTGTAGCTTCAAAGAACTCCATGTCTAGGGGTCACGATGCTTCTTTAGAAGCTACTTGTCCATTATAGGGGCGAGACCTGTAAGGCAGCAGCTCTCTTTGAGAACAATAGAGGTTCTGATTGCACATGGATTGATGAGCTGGGTGGTGCATTCTGTCTTTCTAGGAAGTTCTTTTCTGAAGGAACTGATTTAAAAGGTATCAGTTTTAATCCCACACCCAGAAGTCTAAATACTGATATATTTCTCTGCTGTTCCTAATAGTTATGGAGCTATAAAATAGCTGGTATAATTTTTAGTCTTTTATTTAAGCTGATATTTTCATTCTGAGAAAAAAATAGTTTTTGTATCTATATGCAAACTCTGAAATCTATAGAACACCTTAGAATCTTTTTTGAGTAAGTAGCAAACTTAGTGGCTGGGGTTTAGCTCAGTTAGTAGAGTGTTGCTCTGTGTGCTCTGAGGACCTGAGTTCAAGCTCCAGCACCACAAAAATGAGAGAAAGACCTGGCAGCCCACTCCCAAAATAATCAGCCATAAGAAACCCTATGAGCAGCAGAGAAGCACTGACATGGTGCCGGGCATGGCACAATGGTGGGGAGTGTTTTGTTCTGTTGTACATAAGGTAGCTGTGAGTCAGAACCCACTTGACAGTGCATAACAATGGAGACAAGCAAACTTAGATACCGTTGCTCAGAATACAGGATAAGTGGGTCCTTCTATACAATTGGTGATTTAAATTCAAGAGAAAAGGTACATGTCAGGAAGCAGAGTAATGGGAGATGTGTAAGTCCAAAGTCTAAGGAACCTTTGTAACAAATTTCTATCATCAGTACGTTAGGGATAATCTGATATGTTGACTATTATTAATGAGTTAAAAGTATTTCTTTAAATGGCTTAATTGTAGCCATTTACGTGGAAGTAAAAGTTCTATGTTGGAAGTCAATGGTGTTTTTATTTTATTTTTTTGGGGGGGGGGTTAATTAATTAATTGGCTTTGTGCAACAAGGTGTCACTATGTAGCTGGAGTTAGCCTGGAATTCAATATGTAGCCCAGGCTGGCCTCAAACTCAATGATTCTCCTCCCTCAGTCCTCTGAGTGCTGGAATTACAGGCGTGAGCCACCATGACTGGTTAACAGTATTTTAAAAATGTAACAGAAAGCATCATTGTGTTAGGGCTCCATGACAATGTGTCATGAGTATACATTTCTCAGGTTCAAAATATCTTTCCATGTAACCTTTTAAGAAAAATAGAGTCTAATCAAACTAGTTGTGTTTATTCCCTATCTCTACTCAATATATCCTCTTCCCAGCCTGCTCCAAATACAGTTGCAGCCCCTCTTTATTGCTTTCAGGTAATAAAGTTATTCTTGTCTGTAAGTACGACCTGTAATTACCTCATTCAGTTAGAATGCATTGAACACCTGCTAAGCACCAGGGAGAACTATTTTAAACGTGTTAATTTTTTAAACTTAAGGTTTTGGCCATATGTATATTCTTGGCATCTACTTTAATTAGGATTGAGCTAATGCACAAAGCCAGCCCAAATGATATACAAATTATTTAAGGTAGTTAGGAAGAAAAGATCAAAGGGATCTCACATTAAATAATAAATGAATAATAAAATATAAATAATAAAATAATGAAATAAAAAATAAAAAAGTAATAAAAATAAATAATAAAACCTCACATTATTTTTAAGAATAGAGCTTTCCTAGTTTGAGTCCTTTCATAAACATTTGATATTCTTAGGTATTTTAAATTACTAAAAATAGTATGCTGATATATTACATACTTGTAATTTTTTTCATGGACTCACTAGATTCCAGAAATTTTCTAAAAATTCAGCCATAATCTCAATTCTCCTTTAATATAATCAACTTGAATTATCATGCTGTGATGATTTAGATATTATTACCCTCAGTTTGAAATTGGGGAAAATTGACACTAAGTGATGTTTTCAGGAGCAAAGAAAATGGGTCCAGACATAAGCCTTCTGACTACTAGTCCAGCGCTCTTTCCTTTTTGTTCTCCTCCATATGTCTCCTTCTTTCCTGGCCAGCATGATACAAAACCAAGACTACGGAGCACTGTTAGAGCCTTTCTTTGGAATCATGCAAGTAGAGTTCTCAGAGATTAGAGAGAACCCACCAATGGCTTTTGGGAGGACATAAGATATAACTGATGAATGAGTGACGAGTTAAATGAATGAATTCCCCTACTTCTTAACTTAGAAGGTAAGTATTTTAGAAGTATACCATGTAATCACAGCTATTACCAATCATGTTAGCATCTAATAACTTCAGTTCATTTTGGTAAAGGGGATTTTGTGGGTTTGACAAGGAACCCTCTTACATCTGATAGAAGTTTGATATGTATCTAGAATACACAAAGAAATCAGGCACAGGTACATGTTTTTAATTATTGGAAAATCTCCTAAACCTCTAATTATTTACAAATCATAAGCCTGTAACAAAGATAAGATATATATTCTACTGCATCACTGAGATCTTTACCTGGCTCTAGAAAAAGAGTATGAAATAAGAGAAAACATGTATAAGACCAACAAGACAAATCTATCTTCTAAATAGAATGTACTGCAAAAGAGCATTTTCAAACTGACTTTAGGAGCTACAAGGATTTGTTGGGCACATAAAAAATATGTTCCACCTGAATAACCTGTGAAATGTGCTCATATTTAAATTCAGGCTAGGTTACAGCAGAGACCAGCCCTTGCTTGTCTGGTATTTAGATTTTTTGATTTTCCTTTTCAGTGCTAGAGCTCTCTAGTAGAAGAAATGAGAAGACTGGATTAGATTCTTCAATCTTAATCTGCAAAAGGGCTCAAGAATGCTTTTTGCAATGACACAGCTAACCTATTTCACATATGGGCACATTAAAATAATTGTAGAATGTTTTTAAACATGCTAATACTTTCTGATACTAGAATTCCATGGACACAAGGTATCATTCATATAAAACATATGAATTATTTCATTTTATTTTAAGCATCAAAACATAAAAAGGAAGTTAAGAAAACCTGAAGTGAACGCTTAATTTGTGAAAAGGTATCTTTCCAAGATTCATAGTGAGATTTGCTAACATGTGGAACCTTCACAGATTGCCAAATAGTACTCCAATTCATCCTTAGCACCTTCAGCACAACTATAAAAGCAAAGGGGCTGGAATAATGTAGAGTGTACCCCTCATTCACAATGTAAAACTTAATTCTGAGCACAAGAACTAAGAGAGAGGAATAAAAGAAAAAAGATTTGTGTTATTGGATGGGTTCGTAAGCTTTTGGTAAAAGCTTTTCATGGACCACTAGTATCAATTAGTATATTTGAAGAACAACCAATTTAGAAATACCTATTCTGGTATTCTGGGCTGGAGGGAATGTTTGTCTACTTTTTTTTTTTTTTTTTTGTATTTAGTAAGCTTTCCTACTTTGCTGCAAGCATGCAAAGGGTTGGTCACTGCAGTAAGCTAAGAACAAGGCTGGAGGTTTCTTCTTGTATTTTATATTAACTGGAGATTTAAGAATATCTTTAGAATATTAGTTAAGAATAGGATAAAATTTTGAAAGAAGAGGGCCTGACAGACTCTTTTTCCAAGTTGACTCTACTCTTGAAAAATGCTGACCTAGGGCAGCGCCAAGACTAAAGACCTATCTTGCCAGAAAATCTGATGAACCCTCCAAGTACACATAATCCTTGAAACTCTAGCACTGAAGATGAAGCCCCAAAGCCATGTGAGGTTGAGACTAGGATAATGAAAGGGACACACAAGAGGACACAACATGGTGGGACTACAAATGTCTGTTCCCAGGCTTCTGAAACCGTGCGTTCCCTTACCTCATAAGGGACCATTCAAGTCTTAATGTGATGCTTCCTGCCAGCTTTTATCAACTGAATTGACTGTGTTATGGTGAATTGTACAAGAGGAGGGAGTAATTCCCATCAGACAGTAAGCAACTTATGCCTCATTTGTCACTATAACCTCTTCTTAGAACAATGACAGGAACATGTAGACATGCTCTATGTTGTTGTGAATGAATGACTTTCCCTAGATGTCTTAAACAAATCATTTATTAGGTAGTTGTTGTTATTTATTAGGTAGAGAGAACAAATATGACTATGTGTTATACAAGCATATCTCTATACCTATACACAAACCATACAAATAATATCTCAGTATTCTAAAGGAGGCTCAAGAGTGCCTAGAAAAAAGGGAGACTTGAACAGAAAGTCTTGAGTAAGATAAATCTTGTGGTTTTGGGTAAGGCAAGGGACATGAGTTAAATATAAAAAGGACATGTTTGTAGTTCGAAACGAAGAGGAAACAAGAGTGCAGATAGTCACTATGTGGTTTTTTTTCTCCCAATGATCCTATGTACAAATATTTTCTCTTTCAAATTTAATAGAAATGTAACGTTTCTGACGCATAGAAATCTATGCTTAATTATTTGTATAGAATCTTTACTAGCTTTATACCACATTTAAAAATTTTTCTATAACTATTTTTTTCCTAACAATCTGGGAAATGTTGATGTTAACTTATCTCAGCCCCATAATAGGCCAATGATTTCTGCTCTTTTCAGGTGAATCTGAGCAACCCATGGGAAATTTTATCTCTGGATATTTTAATACAACATACTTCTTCAGATGATATAGAAGATTATTCTTCAATATATTTTAAAGTATATTGTGAAGAATAAAAATTCAACCATATTTCCTTTTTGTTTGACTGGGATAAATGTGTCAGTTCAAGTGAAGTCAGCTAGACATAGTTGTATCTAAGAAATATGGAATATATAACTTTTTAATGACAGAAAGCACTATTAGATTAAAAAAGAAAACTCAAAGGGCAAAAATTCACATTGGGTTTGCCATCATGGAGGTAAAGTGTTCTACTTTAAAAGAATGAAATAGAATTATGAATTCAAATGTTTAAGCAAGGACATCATTAAATAGAGAAAGGTATTAAAGACAGGCAAGAAAGTTAAATATCCTAACTTACTTCAGGCTTCCTTACAATAACATCTTATTAGTAAAATGACATAAATTAACAGCAAAGTAAATGTGACTTTCACTTTTAATTTCTTTCTTACAGACTTCCTTTAACAAATTCTTTAAATTCATTAAATTTCATTCTATCATAAGAAAAATTTTAAATGTTTATTGATCTGTCAAACTATGAATTATTCAGAATCTCACAGGACCTAGAATGATTAAGTAAATGGCAATGATATAAATTATCCCAGAGTTTGTCATGGATAACTCAAAGAATCGTGCAGTGGTTTGAGACTTTACACTTAGAAATAAAATTTATTCTGTTCTATATGTCTGGAAAAAATAATTTCAAGGTAGGTAGGAAAAATTGTATTTTTTTCATAAAAATAAGGTTTTTGAACCTCTTGCAATAAGGCAGGAGTGACCTCCTTTGTGTTTGTACTTTTTTAGAGCAGTTGCAAAACTGCAGCTGGATTCACAAAGAATTTCAAACAAATAGATTCATAAAATAACCTGCCAATCGGCAGAGAAATTGACAGATGACTGTGGTCCCAAAGTGGCTCTAGAGAGTTACTCAAATCCATCTGTGCATGTATGCAAAATGTGACTGTTCAAAAGAAACTTTACAAACTTAATGTCATATTCATCACACAGATTGGGTGTGTGTCTAATCAGTTGGGGCTCCCACAACAAAATACCATAGACTGTTGGGTGGGGGATACTTACACACACAAATTGACTTTCTTACAGTCCTAGAAGCTTTTGTTGGGTGGGGGGTACTTACACACAGAAATTAATTTTCTTACAGTGTTAGAGGCTGAAAGTCAGTGATCAGGGTGTCAACATGGTCAGGTCTTCTCACGTCTCTTTCTGGCTACCAGAAGGTGACCTTCTTGCTGTGTCCCATGGCAAAATGAAAGGGAAAACTCTCCAGCATCTCTTCTAATAAAGATACTAATGCCATCATGAGGGCACTCACCTCATAACCTCATCTAACCCCAATTACCTTTCAAAGGTCCCATCTCCAAATGTCATTTTAGAGGTTCAGGCTTTAACGTATGGATTTGGGTGTATGGGGGTCACAAACACAGTTCATAATAGTATGTATATGAATGTGTTTTCTAAATGGATTTATTGTATTAAGACATTGATTTTGGTAATTATGTGATTTATTTCAATTCTGGAGAAATATCTTAATGGGAACTAAACACTAAAAATTATTCTGGCTGTTTGTGAATGAAGATGAAAATTGGGTCCATAGTAAAGGAGGTGTTGTTGTTGTTGTTAGGTGCCATCGAGTCGGTATCCGACTCATAGCGACCCTCATAGGGTTTTCAATGGCTGACTGTTTCGGGATTGCCTTGGGAGTGGGTTGCCACATCCTTCTCCCATTTTTGTGGTGCTGGGAATTGAACTCGGGACCTCAGAGACTGCAGTGCAGCACTCTACCAACTGAGCTAAATCCCAGCCCA
>VMDO01013730.1:33314-57153 GCA_007922755.1 Pedetes capensis | reverse complement strand
GGTTGTAATGGTTTATCTGCTTTTCATTTTTCCCAACTGGATTGTATGTTCCCTGAGGGCATAAACCACAAATTTATGGTTCTCAGCTTTAGCCAAATATTGTATTTTGCTCAGTTCTTCTTCTTATTTTCTTGGCTAATCCCTTTTCATTACTCCACTAGAATTATGCTATTGCTTCTTTAATCTCAAATCCTACCATCATGTATATCTTCCTTCACTCTTAAATGATATTTTATCTTCTTCTTCACAGAAAAAACTGGAGTCTATTAAGTAACAACTCCCTGACTATCTTCCAGTTTTCACTATAAAGATCAAAGGAATAAGTGTTAATAAAGAATAACTCTTGAAGGACTACCAAATGAAAACAAATTACATGAAGAAATAGGAAATAATACAAGATAAAATAAGGAAAGACATATTGTAGAAATATAAGTTACAAAATATAGATATTTCTAAAAGAAACAATGCGAATAGGTTAGAACCGAAAATCTACTATGCCAGTAGAGACAACTTTCCAGATCATAAAAAAGACCTGATATTGGGGCCCTAATGGCAAAAAAGGAAAAAAATTGCAAGAAAAATCTATGTACTAAATTCAATAGTACACTCACACAGAACATCCCAGAAAATTGTAATATTTTGAGATTAAAGAATTCTTCTAGCATCCAGAAGGAAGAAAAATGGTTACTTTCGAAGTACAATCTAATAAGTCTCATATTTCTCCTTATGAAAATAAACATTCCATAATGCAATGAAAAAATATCTTCAAAGATTTGACAGAGGAGAGAATTATGACCCAATGATTTTATTGTATTATAAAGACATCTTCAGATTTACAAGGTTTTGGAAAATGCACCAACATAGTACATTTTCTTTCCAAAATTTCCTATGTGGTCAGATGACTCAATCAAGTGCAAACCCCAAGAACTAGGGAGTCACAGTAGAAACAGACTGACAGTGAATATTAAAACAAGCTAACAATCAGAAATAAGGTGAAAGAAACTAACTACTTTCTTAACACTAACTTGAACCAGAACCTTTCTATTTTTATAAAACATCACATAGAATATATCCAATTGCTTAAGTTCACACTATTACTATGAGCTGGGGCTAGTATTCATATCTAAATGTATTAGCTTCCAGAAGGAAATGAAATAATTATTTTTGAGAGTTTTGAGTTGATGCCTAAATAATTATCATAATGATATCAGAACAGAGTGTAGACAGGAAAACAGAAATGTCTACAGTAGATAGATATGATTTGTAATTCTAGAATAAATTAATAAAAGCAAAAGGAAAGAAAAAAGTAGGCCAAAACCAATAATCTTTTCTTACAAAATAAGTTTAAAGTGATTTCATTTTTAATTTATTACATAATTAAGGGTTATGTATATTTGCATGTAATGCTATTAACACCAAGAGTCATAATACATTTACGACAAATCAATGCAAAAAGAAAAGCAAAGCAATTAATAGCAACAGAAAAGACAAGAGAAAAAATAAATAGCAGCCTGAATAATCTATTAGTGACTAAACTCATTGTGTTCTTGCAATCCTCATTTTACTGACACCTCATTCAGAACTTTGTGCTTTCGCGTCCCTTTTGTTGCTCTTTTTAAGCCTCCTTTGCCAACTTTGCTTTTCAGACCTAGGTGTTAGATGATGGCTGTTCTAGTCCATTTGAGCTGACTTGTAACGAATAGAAACTTTTTGTCACAGTTCCGGAGGCTGGGATCTCCAAGATCAAGGCAGATCTGCCATGTGGTAAGGGTCAGCTTTCTGGCTCATAGACAGCTCTTTCTTGCTGTGTCCTCACACAGTTGATGAAAGAGGCTTCTTTGCTGTCCAAACTCTTGTCATAAGGGTTCTAATCCCATTCATGAGGTCTCTGTTCTTATTATCTAATTACCACCCAATTGCCCCACTTCCTAATGCCATCACTTTTTGGGTTAGGATTTCAACATATGAATTTAGGGGGAAAGGAAACTTTTAGATCACAGCACTGAAGAATATCAACTCTTGATCCAAGTCCTTTTTACCTCTGCTAACAATCTCTTCTTTAAAAATACTATTCCTTTCTACTGACTGTATCTGTCTGTGACTCTTGCTTTTATGTTTCCTGAGATGCAAATGTGTTGGTACAAGATTTCCTCTTGAAAACATCTCTGAATCTTCAAACTCAGTGTGACACAAACTGAATAGCTTCTATCCATACCTTCCCAAGTGGTGATTCTCCTCAAATATTTCTTATCTTAATAAAATTTATCGCAATCTCTTCAGTGGCCCAAGTCATAACTCAGGAATGATTCAGGATTTCAACTTTTTCAACACAGTCTTTTTCCCTCTATCAATTCTAATTAGTCTTGTTGAGTCATCTCAGTTAATCTAAAGACTTTCTATTTGCCCTCCCATGTCTATCCTTATTTTTCTCCAAAGTATTCTCCATTAAAGTTGAATTTCTAAAAAGGTAAACGTCAGCATGCCATTCTTCTGCTTAAAATCCTTTCTGTACTTTTGAAATAGAATCACCATATGTTTCCACTTATGCCCATGTCTGGGCATAATTATTAATAATGCCTCCCCTCGTTCTCAAAAGAGTCCCAGCTCACATGATAAATTGTATGGCCACTGTCTTTATAAAGGCTTTTCTGACCTGACTAGCTCTCTGCCCTCCCCTGTGGAGTCCTTCCATCCTATTCTGTACTTTGCCACTATGCTCCAGCCATGGTAATTCATTCTTCTGCTCCCCTATCCTTTCTCCCTTCTTTTTGGCTCTGCTGGTTATATTTCAGTACTTTCAAAACAAAAACAAAACATTTGATTTCATTTTTCATTTTGTGACTCTTATTCATTCTCCATAGAGAGAATGTCATATGCTTTAATTTTCCCATATTCCTTAAACCGAGTCGAGATCTTGCTATGCTTTTCAAAACACATATTACCTCCTTAACATAACACTTCCAACAGCTTATTGTAATTGATATTTTTTTGGCCTATATTCCTCAGTGGACTATAAAAGACATCAAGACTGGGCCATCTTGTTCGTCATTTTATCCTCAGTTCTCAGTCACCAGCAGTTAATAACTATTCCCAAAAGTCATAAAAATATAAGTATATTCTTGAGCATTATAAAAGAATTAAAAGAATACCAGTCATAACAACTTATATCATCTTTCAAAACTCTTTCTCATATATATGATTTTTTTCCCATTGGCTTAGGATATTTTAGCTAGGAAGTTAAGTTTGCAGCCTTTAAAGAACACTTATTTAAAGAAAGAGCAACATATGATGTGCTTAGCATGCCAAAAGTGCCACTCCTCTCCTATTGGTTGTATTCCTATAGTTAAATATCTTCTAGCGTAAATCTGCTTTTGTTCTTATTGTTAGGTGCTATTGAATTTGTGTCAGACTCATAGGGACCCTATGTACAACAGGCAAAACACTATTGTCAGTGCTTCTCTGCTATTCATAGGGTTTTCAATGGTTGATGATTAGTTTTTGGGAGTGGGCTGTCGTGTCCTTCTTCTAATCCTATAGTACTTGATATTCCCAGGTGGTCTCCCATCCAAGTACTAACCAGGCCTGATCCTGATTAGCTTCTGAGATCTGATGGGATCGGATGCTACAGTGGTTGGAGGCTACAGTAGTATAGCTGAGGCAAAATAAACAGGTTGCCCAGGCTGTCCTTGAATTTGTGATCCTCCTGTCTCATCCTCCACAGCTCATTGATTACCAGTATGCACCATTCATGACCAGCTCTACTTTTGTAGTAGACCCTTAAATCTCAAAAGTCTTGAAAGGAGCCTTCTCTCCTTAACAAATGCAGCTGCGTTGTGCTGGAAATGAGGCTTGCTCCACAGTCTCTATCTCTTCCTTTCAGCTCCCAGGAAGCTGTTGGTATGCTCCCCCAAGACTTCCTTCCTTCCCCTTCTTCTTTCACATTCCCCCTTCCCAAATGCTGTTTTTGCTAATAATCACAGGGCTTAAGTCCTTTGTGAAGATTGGTGGATTTGTCCATTGGGTGGGCTTCCAAAGCAGGTGAAGACTCACCAAGTGTATACATTGGGAGGCTACTTATGACCACGGTGTAGCTCCTCCTTTGTGTTTCAATTCAGTCCCTCCTCTGGTTCAGGTTTTAGTGTGATATTTCTCCCACCTTCCCCTTTGTTCAGTGGCTGGCCTGTTAAGTGTGGATGAGATAATTCTTGGATCAAATCCAAAGAGTGCTTTAAAAATTTAATGTATATGGGTAATGAATAATGATCTCACACTGTGTATGACCCAGAGTACTTGAGTGTGTCCTGTTACTGAATTACCCTTAAGTAACCACGGCCGTGTCTGGGTGGTCACTGGTAGCAGAGGAAGGTGAATAGAGTCCCTGAGTATGTGTGTGGTAGAAAGATGAGGGGAAGAGAGGTGGTCTGCTGCATCACTCCCAATATATTTATAATTTTAATTGGCCTATCATTCACATAACTTTTATATATCTATGTGGAAGCCTTCTATTTTATATGCATTTCACTGTTCCTCAAACTACTAGAATTTCTATTAAAAGTCTAATATAGGTTTAGTGCTTGTGTGGTTTTTAAAACAAAAAGAACTATAAAATTTCTAATATTTTTTCAAATATCTGCAATGTTCATCTGGAAAGGAATTCATTAATAATTCATTTTATTACCTTGAATGCAATGTATGTATAAGGTGAACTCTTCAGGGGAAAACAATGATACTGAAAAGCATAGTTAATATGATTGAGAGGCTCTATAACAATAATTAAAGATTTCTTCACTTGCTAAATGATTCTGCAGGTCCAAGGGATTAGTAGAAGTCTGAAGAAAAATGTAAAATGAGTTTTTTGTGATTTAAAAGTGTACACGGAATCCACAAAATGTAAAACCTCAAATTTGTTTCGACATGATACTAGAAATCATTGAGTCCACTCCCTTGTCTTTGGATTTGAGCATATACTCCCACACAGAAAAATATCATTGCAAGTTTACCGAAGGAAACATTCATGCTTAGTGTACATGTAGAGCCTAAAACCAGGAATCTTCAATCTTCTCTAATATATAATTATTATTTTAAACATATATTGAGTTCCTACTCTGACATATAGAAACTTAATAATGTGTAATAGACACAGTTCCTATCTAAATCAGCTCACCGTCTCCTGAGAGAGACAGATATGTAAATAGTGATATTCCAATAGGGCACATGTAATGTTAGGCATAAATACTAAGAACTAAAGAAGCACAGGGGATATGCAGTCTGGATATTCAGAGAAGTTTTCATGTTGGAGAGGATATGTATACTAGCAAAGATTTAGAGGTATAAATGACATATGCCTTGCCATGACACACATTTGGTGTTTTTGTTGTTGTTGCTTAGAATGCATGAGAAAGAATAATGAGTGGATAGGCTGAAGAAAGGGAAAGATAATGGAAGATCTTGCATCACATGACAAAGTGGTAGGATTTTATTCTGTACTGATTGGAAGCCATTGGGAGACTTTGAGGAGAACAAGAAAGATTGGAGAACCTTCAGTTTAGTTCTCAAACCATTTTTGTTGGTCAAGATTTTGTTTATTTGGTTTTGAATTTTTAATTGGCTGCAGACCAATATGTAGCCTTACTGCATCTCAACAATACTGAGTTTGTGCCACATTCTTCTTACCACAAGAGTTCAAACACACCCTAAATGGTCCACAACCTGTTCATTGAGATAACACCAACAATCACATGCTTGGAAATTCCATTGTCAAAATGCTACAATAGCATGTAAATGCTTACATTCAATGTCTGCACTTCACCTCATTATAATCAGTCCACTGGCCATTTGAGTAACACTGAGTTAGGAGATTATGGCAGTGAACCAGATGAAAGAACAATAAAGGCTTGACCTAAGCTGATGATAGAAAGTAGAACAGAACACTGAGAAGGAAGACTACAGAATGATTTGGGGGAAATGATAGGACTTGGAATTGCCCTGGATGGTGGGAATGATGAACACATTAAAGATGACTACAAATTGGTGATCCAATAGATAGTAAAACTACTAACTGTGATATAACACCAAGGTAGGAGCATATTTACAAATTGCTGCTGAATTGAGGTTTATTCATGTTGAATTTGAAGTGCTTGTGGAAGTGGTCAGTAAGCATGCAACAGAATGCTGAGTAGAACTATTAAATAAGAGATTAAATAGATTCATCAGATACAGGCCAAGGAGTTGGGAGTCACTGGAATTTTGGTTGCTTCTGAAACTTTTAAAATATATAAGATCTCTAGGAACAGAATCCTGAAAAACTCTGACACATAAAAAACAGATGGGAGAAAAAAAAGTTGAGACTAAACATGAAAGGAAAACCATATTGCCACTTTTCTGCAACTACTTCTTAAATATATGGATAAATATGAAGTCAATTACCCAACTTAGGACTCTATTTAAAACGTGTTTAATCAGTGTATCTCAGTTCTAAAATATCCTATAATATGATTAGCAAGTTGCTGACTTAGTGAAAGGATTTTATGCTCTTGTGGAAATCTGAAATGAACACTTTGAATAGCATTACTTGCTGAGGCCTCATAAGAGACTGCTGTTCCACATGTCACAGTCCTAAACTCATGCATCTAACATGTTCTGGCTTTAGAAAGAATATTATATATATGTAAAAAACCTAAGAGCTAACTTTTCCCATTAAAAATTGTGTTTTATTATCTTTTCAGGAAAGTCTAAAATGAGATTTGGAAGAATGTTGCTATACAAAGAAGCTGACATAACTAAAATGGATGAATAATAATCTGGCAATGCTTTCACAGCCGAGTGCATAATCTTCCTATAGAGATGATGGGCCTTGTTACAAAATTAATGATTCAGAATGTTTGGGAAGGTAATGTGAATTCCCATGAAAAAATTGTTTCTTGAGAATGGGAAGACTGCATATTTGGTGAGAAACAGAATATTTCAAGTGCCCTCTAGTAATGTTTCTTAGGATGAGACAGAAACAATATACTTTTCCCTTGAGCTATGTAGTTATAAATGCTACTCACTTACAAAGTAGATATTTTAATTAGATTTGAACATCCTGCAGAGAAGAAAGTTCAGAAAGCTGTAAGGACTGTACTTCACAGATGATCACAAATTACTGTTAGCATGTGAGCTAGGAAATGAGGATAGGATTTTTTTTTTTTGCCATAGTCTCTGTTTCTTTCTTTTTTAAATTAGTATTTTATTTATACATGTTGGTAGGGTACAAGAGTAATAAGTCAGTTGATATATCCATTACGCAAGTATCAAATCAGGATTTCTTACACTTTCATCTCCTTAAACAGTTTACAGAACAAAATAGGCAACAATAAAAAAGAATTTTAATTAACGTATAATGACAGTTGTATGCAACCATGGGTTATACCATGACATTTTTGTATTTTCATAGAGTTGCATCTTGTAGTTTGCATTTTTTCTCTCCCTCTTTACCCCTCTATGTTATTCCCTTGCCCACTCTCCTTCCCTGTCATCCACTCTCTGCCACTTGTCCCCCCATATTCAATCCACTTGTATTTTCCAATCTTAGCTAAGTATGATTGTATGTATGTTCTTCTTCTTGTTAGGTGCCGTCGAATTGAGTCTGACTCATAGCGACCCCCATAGGGTTTTCAATGGCGACTGTTTCAGGATTGCATTGGGAGTGGGTTGCCATGTTCTTCTCCCATTTTGCGGTGCTGGGAATCAAACTCGGGACCTCAGAGACTGCAGAGCAGTGCTCTACCAACTGAGCTAAATCCCAGCCTGATTGTATGTATATACACATATATATGTCTATACATAAATGCATAATTTTTTTTTCTTTCAAGGTAGATCTAGCTCTCATATGAGTGAAAACATGCAGTATTTCTCTCTTAATATCTGGATTATTTTGCTTAAAATGATGCTCTCTAGTTCTGTCCGTTTCATTGTAAATGACATAATATTATTCTTATCTGTTTTGTTCTCTTATGTATTCCTAGCACTTAGTATGATATATAGTAGGCACTCAATAAATGGTTAAATTGATCATTTAGTCAAGAAAGAAGTCTAAAAGTCTTAATTTTATCAGTATACATGGTGGGGGGGTTACTCAGCTATAGTGATTCAGGAGATATATGTACCAAAAAGAATGATCATTTATTACTTTGGAAGACAAAAACCATCACAAGAATAATAATAATGTATAACACGAACAGATTACTTTATTGTGAAGCTAACTGTTCAGCTACATATTATGCAGAAAGAAAATTTTAAATTTGTAATGAGAAATGTAACTTTCCTAGGGCTCACAATATTAAAGACCTCTTAAAAGTCAAATGAGAAACCAAAATTAAATAGAAGTTTCCTTAGTAAACATGTTACTAGGTAAAAACAGACCTAGAAAAGTAAACTTTTAGTGGAACCTGATACCACAAACTGTTGCATTCATCTCAAATCAGGACACAATACTAAAGTTCACTGTCTACAGTCCTCTCTATCCTGCTACATATGTTGGCTTTGCCAAGGATGTAGAATATATAAAATCCATTTACAAATGCTCGTTTTTCTCAAGACTTTCTTGCTTGAAGAGCTGGTATTTGTGTATTTGACCATCCATTTAAAATTCTTAACTGTAAATCTTCCACCCATTGCACCATCCTCAATGAACATTGAAAGATGTTCACCTGGCTAAGTTTGTATATTAAATTATGCAACAGCACAGCCTTGAAGGCAAAGAGTTGCTGCATTTTTAATTTTTTTTGAACATTCTACTGTGATCAATTATGTGATCCTATATTTCAAGAACAATTCCTATTATTTGTAATTCTAAATTGGGTGAGCTGTGGTTTGAATGTGTCCTTCCTACCAATTTATATGTTAGAGAATTCCCAGATTCATATGTGGATGATATTTAAAGATGAGCCCTCTGGGAAGCAATTAGAATTAGAAAAGGATATGAGGGTAGGGTTCTCATGATGACATTGGTGGGTTTACATGTTATACTCCCTGTCACATCATGATACAAGAACTTCCTCATCAGATATCTAACAGATGCCAGCACCATGCTCTTGGACTTCCCAGACTCCACAACTGTGAACTAAATAAATCTCTGCACTTAATAAATGATCCAATCTCAGGTATTTTGTCATAGTAACAGAAAAGACTAAGAATAATATCTAAACAGCAAAAATAATTTCTTTTATGTGTATATATAATCATATGTTAGTGAGTTTTCTGTATTCATACAAGGTTGGTATGGCAGAGCATCCTATGTAAAACCCTATGAACCCCAATGTAACAGGGGCTATAGATAGCAATACAGAGGCTTAACAATGGTACTTCTGAACTTCTAAACAATGGAAGAAACATTTTTAGAATATAAGTGCTCAATTTTCTTGTTACTCATTTTTTTGCAAAAAAAATCAAGATGGTCCATTTGATTAGTTTTAGTATTACTACTCAGAGGAAAGAGAGTTCAGTGAGGCAAGCATTTTTTCTATAATATGTACTTGAAAACCCAATAATTTTACATACTGAGGCATTTACAAATGCAGATTGAAAGCAATAACATCAGCAAAATCAACGGACATAGTTGATGTCTTAACTTGAGTGATTGTACAAAGAGTAATAAAATATGCAGGTTTTTTATTATAATTCTAACAATGTATTCTGAGGTACAGAACACAATATTTCAGCTGTACAAAATGAAGATGATGAAAATAAAAAGAGGATCTAAGGGATCAAAGTAGTAAAATTTCCCTTGGCCAAAACAAAGAGATCCAACAAAGGAGAAAGATGGTAGAACAACAGAGGTTTTTGTGTTTTAATTATGTTTACATTGTTGTTCTTGTTAGGTATCATTGAGTCAGGTCTGACTCATAATGATCCTATGTACAACAGAGCAATACACTTCCCAACACAGTGCCATGCACATTATCCTTTAATGTTTGAGCCCATTGTTGTAGCCACTGTGTTTCTTATTTTGAGTCATGCTACATCAACAAATGGAGGTCCCTGGGGCTTTATTCCATTCTCACCATTAAGGTCTACTCTACTTTGAGGAAGCAATTCTTCCCTTCTCATTTCTTGAATGCCCTCTAGCCTGAAGAGCTCATTTTCTGGTACTATGAATGACAGTGCTTTTTGCTATTTATAGGGCTTTCAATTGCTAATTGTTTCTGGAATGGGCTGCCAGGTGCTTTCCCCTATTCTGTCTTAGTCTGGAAGCTCAGCTCAAATCTGTCCACCATGATTGGTGCTACTGGTATCTGAAATACCAATGGTATAGCCTTCAGCATCACAGCAATATGCAAGCCCTCACAGCACAACAAACTGATATAGAAGTGGGGGGTCTTTATATTAATGTTATAAATTTTATAAAGTTCACTGCACATTCCAACTATATAAAACTGTAATATCAACCAAAATATTCAGAACTCCAACCTCAAAAGAGAAAAAGATAGGAAAATATAACTAGCACATTTCTTTTGAAAAATAAAAAAAAATTATTGTTCTTGATTGAAACAAAATGAGATAAAGACTGTAGAAGTGACCATGGGGTCATTTTTTCAATATTTCTAGGCCTTGATCTGCGCTCTGTGGACACAATGAAGAAAATTATGCCAGTAACAGTACCAAACATTCCATGTTATATTTCTAAACATTATGTTTAGAGATGAAGCTATTACAGTAGACAGTTTTACAAATGGTAAGTGCATAACGAAAGACTCTATTGCAGCTATGTGGCTGCCGCTGAAGGTGGAGAAAGAGGCTATGGACCACAAAACGCAGGCAGTCTATAAAAACCAGAAAAGACAAGGAGTGGATTTTCTCCTAGAGTCTTCTTGATTTTATCTAGTCCAGAAGTATAAGATAATAAGTCTGTATTGTTTTAAGCCACTATGTTTATGATGATTCATTATAGCAGCAATAGGAAACCATTCCTGTATTTATTATGCAACTTTCTATGACAAATTTTTAAAATCTGTAAATGTATATCACTGATATCCTTCACATTAATAGATTCTGAATAATAGGAAATTTTTTCCCATGCCCAGACTAAAGAATT
Organism: Pedetes capensis; assembly: GCA_007922755.1. NCBI lineage: Eukaryota > Metazoa > Chordata > Mammalia > Rodentia > Pedetidae > Pedetes > Pedetes capensis. The sequence goes on along the minus strand of VMDO01013730.1, from coordinate 46,079 downwards.
TACCATGATTTTATTTTCTAGTACTTGTATGGTTCTCTTCTTAAATTTATATTTCTGATCTATATCAAATTTATTTTGATATGTACTATAAATGACTCCAGTTTTATGTTCCTCTATAAGGGCATTCAATTTTTTCTAATATCACTTATTTAAAAGGGGGTTGTTGTCATTTACTCTGGTGATTTGTGCTGCTACCTATATTATATTCCAAGCTTCAATATGTAATTCATCCAGTCTCTGGATTTTATGTTTTATTATATTAGTCTGCCAGGCATAAGCCAATACCAAACTTTTTAAATTAGATAGGCTTTATGATGTGTTTTTAATGTGTGGTAGGGCCAGCTCCCTTCATAATTCTTTTTTTATCAGTGTTTTCTTAGGTATTCTTGTTTGCTCTTCTACAAGAATTTTACAATCCACATTTCTAATATTATAATACATATTTCTAATTTTATAATCCATACTTCTACTTAAAATGTGGACATGATTTTTATTGGAATTATAAATTAATTTAATGAAAACTTACATTTTTGAGATGCTGGGTCTTATTATCTGAGAACATGGTATATCTTCCTATTTTTCCAAATCTACTAATAATTTTCAAGGGTAAGAACTAGATTCTTTTTTTCTAGTTCTTGAGCTTGAACCCAGGGCCTTGCACATGCTAGATAAGCACAATACTGCTGAGCTGCACTCTAACCCCTTTTTATTTTTTATTCTGAGACAAGATCTTGCTATGGCTGTCTCTGGTCTCGTACCTGGGATCTTCCTGCCTCATCCTCCAGAATTGCTGGAACTTACTGAGTTTCCTTAAGTTTACATGTACATCTTTTATTTCCTTCTTGTTATGGTAAATAGGACAATGTCATTAGATGTTTGCTTTGCATACATATGTTAATTTTCTAACTTAGTATTTTACTAAATTCTTTCATTTTTCAGTTAAATCTTTCGGGGTTTGCAGATATCTATTGATACTATGTGTAAATGGAGGAAATTATAGTAGTTCTTTTATTCTCATTGTTTCATTTGTGTAATGGGGTTGGTGAATACCTCAAAAAATGTGCTAAATAGTTCAGAAAGTAGGCATCCTTATCTTATTTCTAACTTTAGGTAGGAAATATTTTATTTTGTTCCATAGGAAAGATGATACTTGCATTTGTGACTGAGATTTATTTCTATATCCCAAAATATGCAATATCTATCTGTCTATCACTGCTGTTTCTCAAGTATTCTTCAATTTGAAATTCCTCTTTAATAACTAACAATGTGTATGTGTTTATCTATGTGGAGAAATTTTTGAAATTTTTTGTACTTAATTTCTAAACTTATTGTATTAATTTCTTAATTTTGTTCTTAATTTCTAGACTTAATTTCTAGGATGCTATTTGTATTACTTCTGTTTTTAAATTAGTTAAAGTTTTTGTGAAGCATATTTCTTATTAACAGGGTTCAGTATCTATATTAATCTATAATATTTACTTACTAATTTTATTTAGTTTGTCAATATTTTGTTTTCGTTGTCTAATCTACTTTGAGGGCTGGGGTTTAGCTCAGTTTGTAGAGCACTTGTTCTGTGCATTCTGAGGCCCTGGGTTTGATCCCCAGCACCAAAAAAATGAGAGAAGGACCTGACAGCCCACTTCCAGAACAATACTGAAACAATGAGCCATTGAAAACCCTATGAGTAGCAGAGAAGCACTGGCACAGTCCAGGGGATAGCACAGTGTAGGAAAATGTTTCTTTCTGCTCTGTATAGGGTCACTCTGCATCAGACCTGACTCAACAGCACTTAACAACAACAACAACCTGCTTTGAAGAAGTGATTTACTAAAATTTTACTATATTTTCTTCTTCATGTACTTTTTGTTTTTTCAGCTTTTTGAAGTCTTTTAGACTATTATTTTATGTGTTAACAATTTTCTTTATTTTGAATTGTACACTAGGCATTAAAAAATATCTTTCTGCCAAAAACCATACAACCATAGTTCATTTTAATAGATATGGAAAAAGCATTTAAGAAGAATCAATACACTTTTACGATGAAAACACTTAACAAATTACATGTACAAAAAATATACCTCAAAATAGTAAAGGTTGTCAGCAGTGTTCAACCTTTTGGCTTCATCAAGTAAAGAGGAATTGTCTTGGGCCACACATATCTTATAAAATATAGTTAGTGCATACACAAAATAAGGAGTAGGATCACAAAGAAAATAAACACTAAAAAACACATGATGTTAAAGATTCTATGGGGCTGAATTACTAGCTGTGCTGGCCCACAGGCCATGGGTTGGACATGTTGGAATGGGGGAAAAACCAGAAGTGTTTTCTCTAAGATCAGAAGAAGAGAGAGACAAGCACTTTAACTATTTTTATTTAATACAATATTGGAAGTCTTAGCAAGAGCAATTAGGCAAGAGAAAGAAAAGGAGCCAGGTGTCATGGTGCACAGTTGTAATCCCAGTGAATGGGGAGGTTGAGGCAGTAGGATCACAAGTTTGAGGCCAGAGGCAGCCTACACAACTTAGTGAGATCTTGTCTCAAAAAAAAAAAAAAAAAAAAAAAAAAGCAGGGGAGGGAGGGAAGGGATGGAGCACAGCTTAGGGGTAGAGTACTTGCCTAGCATGTGTAAGGTTCAACTCCCAGTATTTAAAATGAAAAGAAACAAAAAATGAAAGAAAGAGCAAAAAGAAAAAGCAAAAGTAATTTAAGTTGGAAAGGAAGAAATTAAAATATCCACATCTTCAATGATGTGATTCTACACATAAGAACTAAATACTCAACCAAAAAATTGTTTGAACTTACAAATTAATTCAATAAAGTTGTAACAGAAAAAACAACAAACAAAAAACAATGGCATTTTTATACATAAATAATGAGAATTCTTTAAGAAAGCAATTCCATTCAAAATGGCTACAAAATAAAATATTTAGGAATAAACTTAAGAAAAGAAATAAAAGATCTCTACAATGAAAATTATAAAACATTGATGATGGAAATTTTAGAGGGCTAAAAAAATACCTCGAGAGAGAACCCATATGTATGGATTAAAAGAATCAATATTATTAAAATGACTGTAGTACCCAAATCAATCTATAGATTCAATGCAGTTCTCATCAAAATTCCAACGACTTTCTTCACAGAAATAGAAAAAAAATCCTAAAATTTTATAGAGACACAAAAGACCCAGAATAGCTGAGGAATTCCTAAGACAAACAAACAAAAAAAAAGGTAGAGGTATCACAATAGGTGACTTCAAAACATACTACCAAGATATAGTAACTAAAACCATGTGGTACTGGCTTAATAAACAGAAACAGAGACTAATGGGACAGAATAGAAAAGCCAGAAAATAACCTACATTCATGCAGCCAACTGATTTTTAACCAACATGCCAAGAATAGACAGTGGAGAAAACATAATGTCATTAATAAATGGTGCTGGCAAAATTGGATATGCTTATGCAGAAGAATGTAGCTGGATCCCTTCTCATCACAGACTCAACTCAAAATGGATCAAAGACATAAATGCTAAACCTGAAACTAAGAAATTACTATAAGAAAACAGAGGGGAAACTTATTAAGATGTTCATCAAGGGAATGATTTTTTAGATAGAACAACAAAGACTCAGGCAACAAAAGTAAGAAAAGACAAATGAGAGCCTATCAAGCTAAGAAGTTTCTGCACAACAAAGAAAATAGCCAGCAGAATTAAGAGATATCAATGGAATTTTTTAAAATGTAAACTTTTCATTTGAGAAGGAATTCAAAAAGCTGAACACCAACAACAACAAAAAAACCCATCGTTAAAAATGGGCCATATAACTAAATTGACACTTCTCAAAAGAAGACATACAAATGGCCAACAAGTACAGGAAAAAATGCTCAATTTCACTGATCAGAGAAATGCAAATTAAAACCACAATAAGATATCATCTTACCCTAGTTAGTGTGGCTGTCACCAAAATGAAAAATATAAAAAATAGTGAAGGTGCAGAGAAAAGAGAATTCGTATGCTTTGTTGGAATGTATATTCATAGAGCCATTATGGAAAATAGTGTGGATTGTTTTTAAAAAACTAGAAACAGAACTACCATATAACCCAACAATTTAATCTTTTTCCCAGTATTTTTTATTAGTAATCTATTATTGTACAACTTAATGGATTTCATATGATATTTACATACATGCATATCATTGTACATTGCTCATGTCCACCTCCCTCTTTACCCTTTCCTGACACCCCTCCACCTTGTTTGAGTCCCCTTCCTCCCCATCAATGGTCCACCTTCTACTTGCATGTCTTGTTTGTGTGTGTGTGTGTATGTATATGCATATATATATATGTTGATGGATCAATTGATAGATCTATATTTTACCTTAAGGGTAAAACGTGATATTTCCCATCTTTCCCTCCATTACCCTTTCTTATTTCCTGCTCCTCTTCATTTTAGTCCCTTATCTCTCTCTACATAGGCTCCTTCTACTTTCATGACCTATATATTTTAATATTGTATATTGAAATCTAATATCCAGTATAAGAGAAAACATGATGCTTTGTCTTTCTGGGTATGGCTTACTTTGTTTAAAATGATAATGTCTAATTCCATTCATTTTCCAGCAGGTGCCATAATTTTGTCCTTCTTTATAGCTGAATAAAACTCCATGTGTATATATACCACATTTTCCTTATCTGGCTATCTGTTGATGGACACCTAGGTTGATTCTATATCTTGGCTATTGTTAATAGTGCTCCAATCAACACAGATGAGCAGGTATCTCTATCCTATGTTGACTTCTATTGCTTTGGGTATATACCCAGGAGTGGTATAGCTGGGTCATATGGCAGTTCTATTTATAGTCTTTTAAGGAACCTCTATACTGATTTCCATAGTGGCTGTATCAACCTGTTATTCTCGTCAGCAATTTACTAGGATTCCTTGTCCCCTGCATCCTTTGCATTTGCTGTTGGTGTTTTGTTGATGCCACTCATTCTGACTGGGGTGAGATTGTATCTCAGTGTAGTTTTGACTTGCATTTCCCTGATATAAACCAGGAACTTATTGGTATAATTGATATGTTAGGCTTAGTTCTATCATGTTATATGTTGTTGTTGTTGTTAGGTGCCGTAGAGTTGTGTCCAACTCATAGCGACCTGTATAGGGTTTTCAATGGCTGATTGTTTCGGGATTGCGTTGGGAGTGGGTTGCCTCATCCTTCTCCCGTTTTTGTGGTGCTGGGACTCTAACTCCGGGACCTCAGAGACTGCAGAGCAGTGCTCTACCAACTGAGCTAAATCCCAGACCATCATGTTATATGTACATTTAAATGTGTAAGTCTCCATTCATATAGCCTTTCCCTGAGTGGTCTATTATATTTGCCTTTGTTTCTCTTTCTTGTCTCATTCCGCATTGCCATCACACCCCTGCTCCTCCTCCATTCTTTTTCCTTTCCTTTCCCTTTCTTCTTTCTAGTATCTTAGACAGTCATCTCATCTGCTTATTTCATTCTATGGGCAAAATTAGGATTAGTAGTTTCTTTCGCCCTTCTATTCTTTCTTCTCCATATCCTTTACTACCAGCAACACATATGTTGTTCTTAGGTGCTGTTGAGTCAGCTCTCACTCATATCAACCCTCATAGGGCTTTCGATGGCTATGAGATTGTTTTGGGGAGTAGACAGCCACAACCTTCTTCCATTTTTTGTGGTGCTGGGAAGCAAACACAGGTCCTCAGAGAGTATGAAGCAGCACTCTAACAACTGAGCTAAAACCCAGCCCAGCAACACATGTAAGAGATTTGAAAGCTTATTTTTCTTATATTCCTTCCAACCACTCTATTTTTGACATCTTTGTTATAAGTATCTTATTAAAGGAAACGGTCACTACATATTATATTATACTATCTTCCTAATAATGATATAATAGCATTGATTTACAAGAAGATACATATTTGATGCTCACCATTATTTTTATCTTGATGTCTGTTGGAATTCTTTGTTGTATAAAGTTCTAGATTTTTTTTTGCCAGGTGGCACATGCTTGTTATCCCTGCAGCCCAGGAGGCAGAGGCAGAAGGATCACAAGTTCAAGACCAAGGGCAGTCTGTGTAATTTAGAGAGACCCTGTCTCAAAGACAATGGGCTGAGGGGGCAGCTCAGTGGCCCAGCATTTGCAAAGCATGCAAGCACAAGACCCTGAGTTCAACCCCTAGTACCACCGAAAAAAAAAAAAAATTCTAGGTTTTTCTAGGAATACTCATGAGAGAAATTTTTCTGAATTCTTGCATAGTCATAAAAATTGGACACCTAGGTGGATTCTATATCTTGGCTATCATAGTTTCTGTATTTTCTTAACGAGAAATACATCTAAGAACTGTGTTGAAACCACCTTCACCACCATTGTTCCAGAATTTTTATCCTTGTATTTGTATTTTGGATTATTAGACTGGTGATGATGAAAACATTATTCTGCACCAGTATGGGACCATGACATAGTTATTGTGTGATTAAAATGTTTATAATAATGAATGCATCTAATTACTGCTGAGAAGAAATTCACATAGCATCCTTCACCTTTAGTATAGACTCATATCTGCCAATCTCTACCTTTATTAATGAATTTTTCATTCTTTTTGATGTCTTTTTGAAGGGAATCTCTTAAAAGACTATCAGTTGTGACTATAACAGTTTTTGTGACTCATTGTTTTGAGGAATTAAGTAATGGTCAATACAGCTTTGAAATTATACACAACAATATGGAGGTTGGTATCCTCTTAATTGTAACCTGAAGGATACACATGTGCCAAAAAGATGATTTTATTATCAAGCAAGTTGTCAGCATATATAATTCAGATAGTCTATTTAAAATAATATTAAACAAGTGAGGTTTTTTTTTGTGGCACTTGGGGGTTGATCCCAGGGCCATGTACATAATTGCAAGTGGTCTACCAATGGGCTGAGCTGAACTCCCAGATCATTTTTTGTTTTGAGTTAGGGTATTGCTAAATTACACAGACTGCCTCTATTGTCAAAGGCAAGATCCTCTTGCCTCTGCATCCCAAGTTGCTGGGATTAGAGGTCTGTGCCACCCCACCATGCCGTGGCCTAAACAAGTGAAATTAAAGTAGCAATTACCACCTAGCAAGGACACAAATTAAGCACTATTTTAGTATTTAATTAAAGTGTATTAGATTACTGAAATTTCAAAATGATTGTCAAATCATCGAATTGCATTTACATGTGGGCACTATTTTTACAGAATTTTAAGATAATTTTAGAATGTTATTAACATGAAAATGGTTTATTTTGTGATAGAAAATAAAAGTTCATTGGATGGAAGAGGAATAGGAGGAAGAAAAAAGAAGCTAGAGAGGAGAGAAGGGAAGAAGAGATTACTAAGCCATTCTGTTGTTTTTTCTGTATATAAATATGAGAATTAAGGAACAATACTCTGGAGCAGAGTTCATTGTTAATATCTTTTGTATCCCATTTTTCCTCCTGTTTTATCAAGGCACACTTGGCAAATAAAATTATATATGATCCTAGAACTTGGGAGGCTGAGGCAGGAGGATCATCAAGACTTAGAGGCCTGCTTGGTTTACATAGTGAGTTCCAGGACAGCCTGGACTACGCAGCAAGACCCCATATCAAAAACACAAAAAAAAAATAAATAATGTACTGATTTGAGAATTCACTTAACCTGATATAAATTCAGTCTGCAAAATCTGGTGTCTGTATATAAAAATTACATATAATTACAATGTACACTGTTCTGTTTTGGCATGTGTACATTTCATAACGATTATCACAAGCTAATTTCATCACCTCATAAGGGTATCATTGCTATCTGAGGACTAATATTTAAGATCTACTCTTTTAAATTCTAAACATACAATAGAGTGTTATTAACTATAGTCATTATTTATTTATTAAATAAGTCCTGCCTAAATGAAACTCTTTACCCCTTGATCAACATCTCTCCGTTTCCTCCCCACCCTAGCCTCTAATAACCACCATTCTACTCTTTGAATTCATTTTCTAAAAATTCCACATAAAAATGAGATCATGAAAATGTTTGCCTGGTTTATTTCACTAAGCATAATGTCCTCCAGTTCTATGTTGCTGCCAATAGCAGGCTGAATAATACCACATCATGTATAAATAGCACATTTTCTTTATCCACTCCATCTTTTGATGCCCTTGGTTTGATCCATATGTTGGCTGTTGTGAATAATACTGCAAGGCATGTAGGTCTCTCTTTAACATATGATTTCAATTCCTTTGAATATATACCCATAAGTAGGATTGCTGAATCATATGGTAGTTTTACTTTTGATTTTTTGAGGAACCTTCATACTTTTTTCTATAATATGTATAGCAGTCTACATTTCTACCAACATTATATAAAGATTCCCTCTTCTGTACATCCTCATCAATACTTATCTCTAGGCTTCTTCATCATAGCTGTTCTAGCAGGTATAAGGTAATATCTCATTGTGGTTTTGATCTGCATTTCTCTGATGATTATGATATTGAGCACCTTTCTGTATACTTGTTGGATATTTGTGCAACCTCCTTGGAAAAATTTCCGTTCAGGTCCATTGCTCATTTTTAAGTCAGATGATTTAGTTTCTTGCTGTTGCATTGAATTCCTTAAATATTTTAGTTATTAATGTTTTACCAGGTACACGGTCTGCAAATAATTCCATAGTTTATCTCTCATGAGTCTTAAAATTTATTGTACATATTCACAAACCTTTCCAAACTTGTGCTGTAGGAAGAATCAGCCTACTTTCATAGCAGAATAGAAAATTTGTCACAAGTTCAGATTATAGATATGGTTCCTCATGAGAAAAGGCCCTGCTTCTGTTCTATAAGAGGACATGACAGATTGGTTGCATACACCACAAGATATGTCTACTTCAACCTCAGTAGTTGAAATCCTGCTGTTGAGTAAGAGAGTGTGTCCCTTGGTGTTGCACTAGGTTGGGATCTGGTCAGTTAAAGGATTGTTTATTTAATCCCCTGAACATACACCTGCAGCATCATGAAGGCACCACAGGCTTAACTCAGGAAGTGTGATTGATATTTGTGACTTACCTCTCGAAGCCCAGTTAAAACATTTCAAATATTTCAAATGTCCTGTTCTTTGTGCTCTGACTGCCTCTTTCAGTCTGAGGAAGAACAATGTACACTTAAGTCTGAATGACTTTTGCAAAGGACCCGAGTGCTGTTGTGGATAGAAAGTGAACATTAATGAAACAAAACCAAAGCAATGATTTGTCACCATGCAAAAATGCTGCTGGATTTGCCATCACTGTGGTCGTGTGGCTTCATATGGAAACACAAGCCTCTTTAAGAACAACCTTTGTTTCTGAACAGAAAGTATTTTGTCTTCAGCAGGAAACTTAATGCAGGGTTTTCCCAGAGATATATTTTCCACCATGTGGCCAGGACAATAAACATGGCTCTTTTGATCTGTGTGGCAATAGTGGCGGAGCTGGAGTTCTAAAAGCAGAAAAATGGGAAACAAATCTGCCAGAGGTGAGTGTGTGCCCCTGGGGTACTTTTGCACGTCTAAAGTTCACCAAGGAAAGCCAGAGAGATTTCAAATAAACATGTCGAAAGAGGTCATAAAAATCCTAACCAGTGTGATAGCTTAAATCCCAATGTCAAAACACAGAAATGCATGGCCTACATCACATGAAACTTCTTTTGCCCTAGGTTTATAAATTAAACTTCTTTCAAACTCCTATTTTTATAAGCATAAATTTATAAATACCCCTCCTTCTGTACCACCATCTTCTTAGTATAAATAGCAGCCAATTTATCTTCTTGTTACTGCAGGTGAAATCATTTTGTAACTAAACTGGAACAGAAAGGATACTAACAATGCATCACTTCTAATTTTCATTTGCCACAGTTGCATGCCATTGTCATAATACAGGTATTCTTTTAACTTGCTGCTTTAAAATCTTATCCTAGAAATCACTGCAATTCGTATGTGCTACCTTCATTTTCACATCAAAATGCCAAAGTGAAGCTCAGTTTATTTCAGCACAGTTGAAACAGAGCACTGTTATTAGGAAATGTGAGTGGGGTGAAGTGGGACTCCCTGTGGAGTTAACTTGGCAGAGTTTGAGTTCCTGGCTCAACCTAATATTAAAAGTGAGTCATCAGTTTACCCACACAGCAGGGTCTTCACTTTGTACTTCTCAATCCGGGCAACTCAGCAGTGGGGCCAAAGATGCAAGATTACTTTCTATAATTAATAATTAAGTGAAAGAAATCCCTCATTTATTTTGAGAACTGTTTTATTATTCACACATTCTTTAGTTATTGTCTGATAAATGATAAGAGACAAGTAAAATGTACCTTATAGACAGTTTGCATATGCAATGTGATTTATCTCTAGTTGAGGCCGAGGCATCTCTGGATGAAAGTGAGGTTTTCCTTTTACACCCTTTAAGAGAATTTTGAAGGGCAAAAATTTCATACACCTCTGTTCCTGGGTTAGGTGATATCTTCAAAGGAAAAAATCACTAATTTTCACTTATATGAAGACACATATTAGAACTAAAATAATGTTTTACTGATGCTAGCTTTTTAGTAAAGGACAAAGACAAAATATATTAAAGATTAATTCCTTGATCAAAGCACTAATAGATAAATACAATTTATTTTCCCTTTATTTCACATACTAAATCTAAGGTCTATAAGTATTGCTTTTACTCCAAATTCAGTAAACACTAAGTATATCTTTCAATGCAGCCTCAAAATATCTTGGTGAAATAGTATCACTATTACCTACTCCTTGCTAGAGAATTTCTATTCAAGATGAAATAATTTCTTATTTTAAAAAATATATAACAATGACAATTAAGTTAATACAAGATAGTTTGCTAGTAGCATAATAAAACTGCACCTTAAGTTTTTGTTCACACACTATTTACAAACTCCCACATCCCTACACATATATATTGAAAATCTACTTAGAATAGCAGAAAAAGTCCTCCATAAATGAGGCATCATCTACATTTCTAGCCTTGGCTCTAATCATTAGTAGCTGTGAACTCCCACAATTGAGGTCTAATCCTGAGCAAGTTTTCTCATGCTTTGCTTCTTTGTACACATGATCTCAACTTCCAGGGTTATCCTTTCCTATGCTCCTACCTGGGACATTGATAAATACCTTTAAAACCATGTTTAAATATTACCATGGCCCTTCATATGTCCATAAACACACATTAATTATAATATTACTTATAAGATATTTTTTTAATTAGTGAAAACTTCTGCCTCTGGCACAAAAAGAGACCTCCTAGAGAGAGAAATGGCTTCATATTTATCTTTGTCTCTCTCCATCCTGTTTCCTGACTTTCACTATTGAGAAACAATGTGCAAACTAAAAGAAGTGTTCTATGCATGACAGGTTCATACTGCTATAGATGAAGGTAACCTTATGTGTCACTCAGTTCCCTTTGGGATAACTCAGAATTCTTGGTTTACCATCAGCCTATTCCCCCCTAGCTAAGTCAGCCTCTTGTATGATTTCCTACCAGCTTCTTAAATCCTCAGCTTCAAAAAAATAGTATTTTTACCAAACTTCTGTTTAATCTTATTAGTTGTGATAGAATTTCAGTTAATTTGCTTAAATTGTCCAAAGAGATTATCCTATACATCTGACAATGATTTTGCCAGCTTTTTTCAGTATTTATGCCTCCTTTTTGCTTATCTCATTACATCATTCATAAAGTTCAGAACACTATTAAAATTAAGATTGATGTTAGATGAACTAAACTTTTTAAGACTTCTCAATACTCAAAATTTATATTTTCCTAGAAGTAATTCAGTTCGATTACTGAGTTCATTATTCTTGTTCACATTACAGATTACTTTCAGATATAAGTAAAAATCTTGGAACCTAGAGTTGTTTTACTTCTCTGTTTTCTCACTTTTACCTCATTAGGTTAGTTTTCTAAACAACTGTTCAGTGTTAGTGTCTAAACAACTGTCAGTTTCTAAACAACTGTTCCGTTTCTAAACAACTGTTCAATTTACAGTTAATTACCACTTTATTTCTGTTAATCCTTTCTCACTTGCTGTAGTTTATTCTGCTCTTCTTGATTGTTCACCCTTCTTGAGTTAAATATTTAGTTTGTTTATTTTCACTTTTTCCTTATTTGGGGAAGGAAAGATTTAGAGTTAAGATCTTAAGATTTTACCACTGATGAGAGTTTTTCTAGAAGCTCCTATGCCTCTGTTATGGTGTGTTCTAAATATTGTGAATTCCTAAATGTTCTCCAGCTTGTTTCTATTTGTCATAAAAATTATGGAAGAGAGTGGCTTTCTTTTAAACATTTTGAAGTGATTAAGAGGCTTCTTTTTGGTATCCATAAATTCATTTATTCATTTAATGCTTCTGATCAGGTAAAGTGGGCTATAAAATCTCTGTATTTTGTGATGAATTGTCTATAGTCTGAAATATAATCATTTTTTTAAAAATTCCCTATGACTCGGCACAAAGTAACCATTATTCATAGTATTTGGAATATATATACATATATATACATATATACAGATTATAGAATGGATGTGAATATGTATATGTGCATAATTAACATGTACTTTATGTTATGTGATATATAACATGTCACAATTTCATACATACACATGTATGTATAATTTATTCATAGCAATATTCATTACAATTTGTTGTTAAAAATCATGGACTGCCAAAAGAACCAACAGATCTGTCCTAGAAGAA
>VMDO01013730.1:0-33214 GCA_007922755.1 Pedetes capensis | reverse complement strand
ACTTGAGCATGGTGGCCTTTGCCTATAATCCCAGCTACTCAGGAGGCTGAAGCAGGAGGATAGTGAGTTTGAGGTCAGAAGCTTCCTATACAACTTAGCGAGACTGTTTCAAAATAAAAAATAATATTAGGGGCTGAGGGTGTGGCTCAGTAGTGGGGCACTTTCCTAACATATGTGAGGCCCTGGGTTCAACCCCCAGTACTGCAAAATGTATTAACTAATCAGTTAATTAAAAAATAAAATAATGGCCTTAAACTTCAACTTCCTCACTTTTCAATGTCTGTCCCCATTTCTTGTCAATGGCATAAGACTCAGTTAAAATTAGCATTGAGTAATAAGTAGATTAAACTTTACAAAGGACTTAACTTAGTACCTAAGTTATAATAAATGGTTAATAAATACTAGCCGAAATCATTACTATTGTTTTCTGTACAAGTGACCTTTAAATGTTCAAAAGATGTGAGTTTGGATTCTCTTAAGTTAACATCAATTATGTATTTAAAATGCATTAACATTTAAAACTTTGAAGAATTTTAATTTTGATATCTTGGGAATTTTAAAAATATATAACTCAGTTTTAAAAATATTTTCACTGGAGCATTTTAATCTGATATTAAAATATGTTAGGTGTGGAAATGAGCTTAATTTGCTAAGTGTTAACTTGATTTGAGAACTTATATCACCTACAAATAAGAGGTTAAGTGGGTAACATCTAGAATTTTCTATAAATTAAGCTCTTTGTTTTGAATAAAATGAATTATAAAACAGATTTCTATATTTCTTAGTTTTAGTTCTTTATGTGGATAGTTCATTAGCATCAAAAAGTAAGAATTTTATTGTTAAAATTTTTACTGGTAATTAACTCACAGTAGAACCTATAGGTAAAAGTCAAGTTTCTTATTGAGTTTCTAATCTCATGTGACAGTTTCTTTCAGAAAACAACACTGTTCTGAGGTGTTTCTGGCAAGGCTTTGGTAAAGGTCGTAGAAGTTAAGTGTTCCAGCAGTGAGCCCAACTTTTAGTGGCCTTCAAAGGATTTCATTAGAATTTGTCCTGTACATTACAAGAGAGAATATCAAAAACATCCCTTGAAAATATTTATGCAGTTAATTTTGACCACCTTTTCATGTTAGTATAAGCATTCACATACGAATAAACTTTAGGTTACTTTTCCCTGGACTGGCTCAAAAAAATAAATAAATAAATAAATAAAAGAAAAAGAAAAAAGAAAGAAAGTCAATGTATAAATGTTTTCTTCCCTCTAACAACTAAATCTTCTCTTCCAACCTTAGAGCAAGGAATAGGAATTTTAATTCAGTCTCTTTTTTTTCAGCTTATTTTATCTTAAAATGTACTGAGCTATGTTGTTGTTGTGTGCCGTGGAGTCGTGTCCAACTCATAGCGACCCTCATAGAGTTTTCAATGGCAGATTGTTTCGGCATTGCCTTGGGAATGGGTTAACACGTCCTTCTCCCATGTTTGCAGTGCTGGGAATTGAACTCAAGACCTCAGAGACTGCAAAGCAGCGCTCTACCAACTGAGCTAAATCCCAGCCCAGTACTGAACTATAGCAGACTTATAAGTAAATGCACTTGTCATGAAGATATGATACATTTTAATAAACGGTATGCACCCATATAAGCAGCACCCAGCTTGATAAACTTTTTTCAAGACCCCAAAGCCATTTTGTAGCCCTCCAGTCATAACCTGTCTCCAGGGGTATCCATCATTCCACAGTTCTACAAGGATAGTTGAGCTCTGGTTTATAGTTTTAAAACTTTATACAGGTAGAATCATATTGTATATGTTCTTTGTACCCATTTCTATTGCACATCATTAAATGTGTGAGATGTGATAAAATCCTTGATATTTGTACACAAACTCATTCTTTTTGTAGCTATTATAAATATACTGCTACAAATACTCACATAGAATTTTAGGTAGATATGTATTTTCATAGCCTGCAGCCATAGCCCTGTGGCATCTGATCCCATCAGATCTCAGAACCTAAGCAGGGTAGGGCCTGGTTAGTACTTGGATGGGAGACTATCTGAGAACACCAGATATTGTAGGCTTGGGAGAAGGACACAGCAACCCACTCCCAAAAATCAATCCATAATCGAAAACTCTATGAACAGCAGAGAAGCACTGACAGTAGTGTTTCCCCTGTTGTATGTAGGGATGTTATGAGTCGGATACCAACTGGATAGGACCTAACAACAACGATGTATTTTCATATTTCTTTGGTATGTATGAACATTGTAGTTGCTCTATCCCTTGCTAATATTTTATATTGTCAAATTTAAAAATAATTAAAGCCATTCTAGTATATTAGTATCACATCATGGTTTTAATTTTCATTTCCTTGCTGAGCAGGATTTTGAACGTCTTTCCATGTGCTTCACCAATCCATGAATATGATCTATTTCTTTATTTAGTTGTACTTTTATAGTTTCCAGCATATAAACATTGCTTCCTATTTTATTGTATTTGTCCCTAGGCATTTCATATCTTAATGGTATTATTTCCATTTTATATCAAGTTATAATTTTCCATTTGTAGTGTGTGTAAATACAATTAATTTTAGTATACTGGATTTGTGTCTCTTGAGCTTGAAATTTTCACTTATTAGTTCTACAAGTTTATTTTTTAATTTTTCCTGTTTTTTAATATACTTAACAAAAATCATCTATATTCAGGCATACAATGTGATTTTATATATGTGTATATTGTATAATGATTAAAATTAAATTAACACATTCAGCACTACACTACCTAACTAGCTCTCCAGAATGTGTTCGTTTTATAACTTAAGTTTTTGTATCTTTTGGCTAATATCTCTTTATTCCCCTATCCAATATTTGACAAAATTCAACATCTTTTCATCATAAAAACACTCAGCCAATTATAGAAGGATGGTTATAGAAGTTATAGAAGGATGGTACCTCAACATAATAAAGGCCATTTATGATAAACCTATAGCTAACATTGTGCTCAATGGTGAAAAGCTAAAAGCTTCTCCTCTAAGATCAGGACTCAGACAAATATGTTCACCATTGCCACAAATATTCAGCATAGTACCGGATGTCCTAGCCAGAGAAATTAGACAAGAAAGGAAATAAGAATTATTTGAATCAGAAAGGAAGAGGTTGAATCATCTCTGCAGATGAAATGATCATATATGTAGAAAATCCTAAGGACTACAAAAAATTATAAGAATAAATTTCAGTGATGTTGTAGGATAGAAAAACAATATATGAAAATCATTTATGTTTCTGAACACAAACAGATTATCTGAAAAAGAAATTAAGAAATGATCCACATACAATATTATCAAAAAGACTACTTATGAATAAATCTAACCAAGGAGGTAAAAGATCTTTGTTTTTAAGAACTGTAAGACATTGATGAAAAAAATTATAGAAGACAGCTACACTCAATAGGGCACTCCCCAGTGACTGGGGAGGCTGAGATAGGAAGATTGTGAGTTTGAGGCCAGGCAGCCTGCACAACTTAATGAGCTCCTATCTCAGAATAAAAAGTAAAAGAGGGGTAAGGATGCAGCTCAGTGGTAGAGAGCATCTAATGCCACAGGAAAAAAAATTATAGGAGAAATAAATAATGGGAAGGTATATTATGTACATAGATGGGAAGACTATTGTCAAAATGTCCATACCGTTCAATGTAATTATTATCAGAATTCTAATGGCATTTTTCACAAAGCTAGTTCTTTTGAAGATGATTTGGAATTTTATAGATAGACCAGGTCCATAGGTAAAAACATTTCTGTTTCTCCCTCCCAATTTGTATGCTTCTTATTTTTCTTTCCTTTGTCATACTGACTAGTATTCCCTGGATATTTTACTTGGAAATGAGAATATCAGGCCTGGTACACTGGCACATTCCTATAACCCTAGTGACATGGGAGATTGAGGCAGGAGGATCATGAGTTCAGGGGCATAGGCAGCTTAAATGATTTAGTGAGACTCTGATTCAAAATTAAAAATGGGCTGGCGGTGCAGCCCAGGGGTAGAGTACTTTCAAAGTATTGAGAAGCCCTGGGTTCAATCCTCAAGTATGATAAATAATAATAGTATAAATAATATTAATATCAAACACCTTGTCTTGTCTTTTACCACTAAATATTAGCTGTAAATTTTATGTAAATGCTTTTTATTAACTTGGATATTTCCTTTAGTTACTCGAGAGTTTTTGTCATGGATACTGAATTGTTAAAAGTTTTTTTGTATCTACTGAAAGAATCATATAGATTTTCATTTTTAGTTTATTGATATGGTAAATTGAACTGATTTAGTTTTGAATGTTGAACTATGTTTGCATTCCTGGGATAAATCCCATTTGGTCATGCCATGCCTTTTTTAATCTTTAAACTGGAATAGTTCTGAAATTCTTTGTGATTTTTGTTATCGTTGTTGTTGTTGTTGTTTTATTTTATTTTGTTTTTGGTTTTTCAATTTATCTTGGGACTTTTGACCAATTCAGGCCAGTTATTTTGTAGAATTTCCATCTACTTTGGTTTTCTTTATATTTCCTCATGAATAGTTCAGGCTACTCATTTGGGGCAAAAAATATTGTTGATGTAACATTATTATATCTCACTTGATTAAAGTAGAATGCATGTGATATATTCTTTCTAATTTGGGGAATATTAACATTGATTAACTTGGTTAGAATAATTGTCTAAAAAATCTGTATTATAAAGTTACTACTTTTAACTTTTAATTACTAAGTAACTTGGGTGATAAATATCCTACTTCTTAATTTTTAATCAACAATTTTTATCGTTTATTTTCAAATTTCTAACCCAATTATTCCCCTAGTGCGAATTAGGTAGAATTATACATATAAAAGAACTTTTTTGTCTCCTTTACTTATTTTATCCAGAATATAAATTTTATAGAGTCAAGTATTATTCAGTTGGTTTTATTGCATTACTGTGATTAGCTCCTGTGTCCTTTTAAAATGCATTATTTATTCTTTGAACATTTCCTGAATTTATGGTACAAAAAATATTCTCAAGCTGATCTTGTATTTTCCTTTCTAGCTCTGGAATCAGAAATTTCCCCAAGAGCTCTGGTTCTTTTTAATGTTGAGTGGTATACAGAAACAAATGACTGACAATAGATGTATTCAGAATTGTGCATTATTTATTCCAGTCTGTTTTGGCAGATATATGCATGTGTGTACACACATATACATACATACACATACATATATTAGTTGTGCACATATATTTATCTACCTATTTATAAATACATTTGTACATATATATTTATGTATGCCTACAGTTGTAGTGCTGTGGCATCTGATCCCGTGAGATCTGGGAAGCTAAGCAGGGTTGGGCCTGGTTAGGACTTGAATGGAAGACCTCCTGGGAACACCAGGTGCTGTAGGCTTGGGAGATGGACCTGGCAACCCACTCCCAAAAATCAATCCGCATTGAAAACCCTATGAACAGTAGCGAAGCACTGACAATAGTGTTTCACCTGTTGTATGTAGGGTCGCTATGAGTCGGGTACTGACTTCAGGGCACCGAACAACAACAACAAACATACACCAAGATGGGAGAAGGACATGGCAGCTCACTCCTGAAACAATCCTGAAAACAATCATTGAAAACTATGAATAGCAGAGAAGCACTGACATCGTGCTGAGCACGGCACAGTGTTTGGAAGTGTGTCATTCTGTTGTACATAGGGTCTCTATGAATTGGACTCAACTTGAAGGCACCTAACAACAACTACAACAATAGGCATTTTTATGTGTGATATAATGAATTAATGCCTCCAATTCCAATTAAGTAGGATAGATATATTCTAGTTTCCCCATTTGGATATTTTAACTTCTTTGCCAAGACTGACAAAAGTTAACCAGGCACTGTGGCACATGCTTGTCATCCCAGAGACTTGGGAAGCTAAAGCAGGTGGATCGAGAGTTCAAGGCCAGAGGCAGTCTTCATAACTTAGTGAGACCCTGTCTCAAAATAAAAAAGTAAAAAAAGGGGCTGGGCTTCAGCATAGTGGTGAAGGATTTGCTGAGCACACAGAAAGCCCTGGGTTCAACTCCCTCAGTAATGAAGGAAAGGAAAAAAAAAAAGACTGAGAAAGCTGCCTCCCATTATCATCAATATATTTACATGCTTTTCTCAAGTCTAGAAAACACAAAAATTACAAAATTTCTAATCTCTTTAAGCAAATTGACTAATAAGTCCAATTTAATTAGTACCATTTTTGATGTTTAATTTTATACACTGAAATGAATACTATGTGTGCAATTTGATAATCTTTTTAGACAAGCCTAAACCCAGTAGTAGACTGGAGGTATCCTGTGCTGACTTGCAAGAGCTGATTACTATTTTCAGTAATTTTTGAACTAGTTATTGGACATAGCTGTTACTAAAAATTAAATTATGTAAAACTTATAGGTATAATATTGTTCATAAAGACAATGTTGTTGTTGCTAGGTGCCATGGAGTCGGTATCCAACTCAGAGTGACCGTCCATACAACAGGCAAAACACTATTGTCAGTTCTTCTCTGCTGTTCATAGGGTTTTCAGTGGAGGATTGATTCTTCAGAGTGGCTTTCGGGGGGTCCTTCTCCCAAGGCTACAGTATTTGGTGTTCCCAGGCAGTCTCCCATCAAAGTACTAACCAGGCCCCACCCTGCTTAACTTCAGATAAATGATGGGATCAGATGACACAGGGCTACTGCTGCAGGCCTAAAGACAATAAGTGCTCCATTATCTTTTTTTTTCCCAGTTATGTTTACTACATATTATTATCTATGATTTTTTTTTCTTTTGTGGAGGCTGTATTAGGGATTAAACCTAGGTCATTGTACATACTAGGCAAATGCTCCAGCCACCACTGAGCTTCACCCCAACCCCTTTTTTACTTTATTTTTGAATTTGAGAGAGTGTCTCACTAAGTTATACAGGCTGCTTCTGGCCTTAAACCTGTGATCTTTGTACTTCCACCTCCTGAATTGCTGGGATTACAGATGTAAGGCACAGTGCTTGGCCTCTATGTTCTTGAGATTATGTTTATTACATCTGTACTGTGGAAACACCTTAATACAATGGTGTGCTATGTGTATCTCTTCCCAAGTTGTGTTCACTGGGGTCATATTGGTAGCTTGAAATTATCTATCATATTCTTTATCACCCAAAGTGTTCTAATTCTGATTAAATGCCAACTGATTTATTTGACCCAAGGCAACATTTTTCTGATAAGATTTTACCACTTATGGGAAATTCATGATGATCTTTTTCCTTTTCTTATATCTTTGTATGTTGCTGAATATAACCCTTTCTCCTTACTAGTTTAATAAAATAGATTTCCTAGGATTATTTTCAGGTGGTTGCTTAAGGGATGGGAGATACCAAGGTATACCACAGACTGGTCTTATAATTAATCAAAACAGAGAAAATTGACAGCTGATAAAAAGGGAAACTGAAACATTAAACTAATCTGCCCTGAGCTAGGGAAATATCATAAGTTCTCTCATAAAGCCTTCATAATCTAAACTAAGTGCTTATTAGAGTTTGTTGAATTAAAGTTTAACTTTTTAAAATGATTCCTAAATTCTAGCTCATTAAAGTGTGTGGGGGACTGGGCTGATCATATACTCAGGGTTTCCCTTTACATTCCAGTGCTTCCATTTCAATGTAGCCACTTATTATAGGGCTCTGCCTCTATGACCAATACCACATATTCATTTTTCCTGTTTACTCAGACATCTTACTTGTGGAAGTAACAACTTCCAGATTTTTTCTCCTGTGCACTGGCACCACATCTCTCTACCTAATACCCACTCCACATAACCATCTTTATAAAATTATTTTGGCTTGAGCTTCCTTCTACATTCAAAAAAGGAATATGTTGCTAACAAATCATGATAATGATGAAAATGGATAAATTATCTTTGGGTTGACATTGCAAATTTTCCTGAAAATATCTATGAAAATGCACAGTGTAAACTGGGCATGGTGGCACTCGCCTGTAATCCCAGCAGCTCAGGAGGTGGAAACAGGAGGATAGCAAGTTTGAGACCAGAGGCAGTGTATGTAACTTAGCGAGACCCTGTCTCAAAAAGCAAAACAATGGGCTGGGGGTGCAGCTCAGTGGTCCAGCACTTGCAAAGCATGCAAGCACAAGGCCCTGGGTTCAACCCCCAGTACCGCAAAACAAAACGAAACAAAACAAAATACACAGTGTAATGTAATTTAATGATAGTTTTTAGATGTGTATAGTGGAGTTTATTTAAGTTGATATTTTGAAACTAATGATACATAGGTAGATAATAATCCTCAAAGAATAAAATATTCCTTTTATTATAATAATTGATCAATAAAGCACAAAATAAACTCAATCTGAAAGAGGGCTTACGTAATTTGAAAATAGGCCATTTTCCTTGCTTTAAGCCAACAATTTTAGCATTTATTTAATTTTTTCCAAGTCCCAAAGATATACCTGATAGTCAGTTTGCTTTGATATGTATGGGCAGAATACGTTTGCCTGATTAATAATAAATTAAAGGCAAAAACTCCAATCAGTTTGAATTTTACTATCCAATATTCCAAAAGCTACTATTTTAGACTTGAGTGGATGAAAAATAGGAGAGAATCTCATATTGAGTGACTTCTGTATCAAATGTACTATTATTTTAAAATGGCTTCAATTAGAAACATTAAATTAGAACATATGACATTTATTTTGAGAAACTGACAATTTAAAATTAGCTAAATATGAAAGAATAATGTCATCACCAATTTGAGAATAATTAGAAGAGTCCTGGAGAATTCTCGCATGTCTTGACCTAAACATATTCTCACCTCTCGAAGGGAGCTGAGTGAGCATGGATTTGGTTTGCTATTATAAATCTGAGTCAGGAATGTGCAGCTTCTCAGAATCCTCAAGGGTCCTCCCAAAAGATTGGGAATCATGGTTCTTTTCCAAAAATCTGTTTTAAAATGACAGGTTAAGAAATTGAACACTATGAAAGTTTATGAATAACTATACTGGCTCTAGGCAAGAAGCAGGACTGTGGTTCTGAGTTTCAGTCCCTATGGGTTATGAATTTGAAGGAGTTAGAATTTGCCTCTTTTTCTGATGCATTAAAATGAATACAAATGAGTTGTCTTTTTCACAATGGAACAGAATGTTTTGTGTAATATCATGTGCCTACTGTGGGTGTCCAACCAAAGAAAAAGTAGTTTCCCTAACAATAGAATTGATTGTGAGGATAAGTCATGAAAAATAAAATAACTGAATGTTTGATCAGACATTGGCATAAAAATTCCACACAGAGATCACTTTCCCGGGGTGCTTTTCTATTTTTTAAATATTTTTTTTCTGGATGTCTTTCTCTAAGCTCCTTGATTGGCCAAGCATTTTATGCATCCTTCCTCTATTCAAATCTACCACTACCGAAATAGTGTAGTTATTTCTCTAGTTTTTATACTCTTGAATATTAACATTGAAACTCCACCAAGCAAGACACTCCTGTGTCTCAGCTTCTGCAAAGGCACTTTAAATAGTTACTAGTTGAATAAACAATCTAGATTTTAAATATCCATTATGCCAAGGAGGAAGATTCAAGGCTAAGTTCTATTGTACAAATGAAAACTCTTCAAAGCATAAAGATTTCCAAGTTGCAACCAGAAACTAATGCCAGAAGCCACTTTTATTGCAGTTACATATCAATTTGCTCACTAACAGGAAATACTGATACAGTTAGTTCCATGAATAAAGCAATCACAGAGAAGAGATTCCATAGTGCTAATTAAGCCATATATGAATAAAAGCTCTGGAAGGGAAAAATGGGAATACATTTTGGTGAGAGAAAATTCAAATTTACCCTCCCCAACAGGGGATTTCTTTGGCATTTTTTCCAGGGAGAAATTTGTTTCTTAAAAAAGATAACAAAAGTTAATTTAAAGTCTTATTCTTAGACATTTTAGTTCACTGTTTTCCTACTATATATCTAACAGTGGAAAACACAACTAGAACCTACACATATTGATGTATGATCAATATGTGTAGGTTCACTGGTGGATGTATAGGGTCTACATCTAATACATGAGATTTGATAGCAGAGGGGCAAAAGGAAGCAGGGATATTTCTTGATTTTTTCCTTAAAACTTAATGAGTGTAGACTACCTCTGAAATTTTTGTTATGTGATTACAGTATATGTTCATTAGCAAAGCAAAGATTGAATAATAGCTTGAAATCCAAAAAACTAGTTTCAGGGTAGTATACAGCCCAGTTGGTTCTCAGAATCTCAAGTATCCATAAAATGTTGGACAGCATGCCAAGAAGTGGTATATTGCCATTCATAAAGTCCCTGACACCAAAATAGAAATCTTTGCCCACAGACTTGGGAGGAGGAAGATGTATATCATTCTTAAAACCACTATGCTTTAGGGAATCCCATAATCATTCCCACATGCAAGAGATGAGCACACAAAACAAAAATGATGAAGTACTAGAGAGCTGCAGGTGAAGAAGTGCCAAGTTCTAGGTGTTTCCATCAGGAGAGCTGAGAACCTTGAATTTCTGAGTGCTTTTTGAATTCTCTCAGAACAATTACAAGTTTGAACTGTGTATCTAGCCCCCCATACACATAAAACACAACAATAGTCTTCACTACAAAGAGCTAATTTTTATCAGATGCTTGTGACTGTTATGGTAAATTTACTTTGAGATTAAGTCCTTTTCTTCATTTCAATAACTTTAAAAATAAAGTTTTAACCCTAACATTTTTTTAACCTTTATCATCATGAATATCATTTTCTATCACATTTTAGTTTATCCCTTATACCATGCCTTTTAGTTCTCCTGGTTTAATCCTGCTTTCTCTACCCAGTTCTTGGACCACCTGGCAGAAGTAGTGAGGAGAATCCATCACCAGTTGATGCCTGCAGGTTTGTGGGGGAGGAGTCTATTCCCACAAGACTGATCACATGACAAGGGATTTATTTTTAGACCTATTGGCTTATCACAGTTAAAGCTTATTGTGAAATAATTGAAATTTATATTAGTAAATGTTTCAATGATCTTTTAACATTTAAAGATGGGTATATGAAGTAACAACAAAAATATGAAAAGTATAAATACCCAAGTGCATCTATATAAGGAAATGAAGTGTAACCCTAATAAAACAGCAGGTCAAGACCATCCGAAATAGAAGTATGAGGTATAAATATTTTTTAACTTTGTTTTTTCATATGAGCTCACACTAAGTGTTCACACTCTACAGAAAGACTTAATTTTTACATGACCTAAGCTTAGAATGTAAAATTTTTTGGATCTTGGATTTCCCTCAATTTTGTTAAAGACTATAAAGAGGAATTTCACTTTAAATTATATCTCACATCTCCAGTCTGTTGATTAGAATGATAATTCCTACTACCATTGGCAATTCCTTATTATGTCTTCTTCAGAAAAATTTTCCTAAACCCCAAAAAGTACAAAAACCAATCCAATAAATTGGAAGTTTAATATCAATGCAGAAATTTTATCACTGATATCCAAGATACAGGTTATGGCCTCATTTAAGGGTTGGGGTTTAGCTCAGTGGGTAGATCGCTTGCTCTGCATGCTCTGAGGCCCTGGGTTCAATCCCTGGTACTGCACAAATGGGGGAAGGACCTTGCAGATGATTCCCAAAACAATCAGCAGTTGAAAACCATATGAATAGCAGAGTAGCACTGACATGGTGAGGGGCTTGACACAGTGTTAGGGAGTGTTTCGTTCTGTGTACATAGGGTTGCTATGAGTGGGACCTGCTCCATGGCACCTAACAACAACAAGCTACATTTAAGGAAAGTTTCTCTGGTTAGCAGGATATGTATTTCTTAAGCTGGTGACTGGAGGATCCCCTCTTGTATTAGAAGCAATTCTCTAAAAGAAATAAAATCTACACTTAAAAAAATATCAGTAGGTTGTTTTTTCTCCCCTAATTAAGGGCAACACTATGAAAGTACCCTGGATATCCAGCAGTCAATTTAAAGTTTGTGTTCTAATTTTGATTTTTCTTTTGCATAAAGATAACAGATAAAGTCCAAGTTTAACATTTCCAAAGAGCAGAAGCCAAGTTTGGATGCAGCCAATATCTCAGCCTTCTTCTCTAAAACCTGAGTCACTTATGCAAGTTTAAAGAATTGCTTTCAAGAGTGCATAGATCTGCTTTAGTAAAAATGGAAAATGGAAGGAGATCAGCTCTCTCATTTAAGACAAGGACAAGGGTTCTCATGTGGCTGGAGAGCATGTGGAACTTTACAAGGCTTCTGCCAGACACATGGTGTCTTTGGCCCCAGCAGGAGGACCTCAGCTCTGGGCCTGCACCTGCTGTGCGGGAAAGTGAGAAGGACTTGTGTGAGAGAATCTCTTACAAAATGGGATGGGGAGGAAAAGCTTATCCTTTTACCAGTTGGTTTACTTACTATTGCCTTTTCTGTCTCAGACCACCGGGTGTCTGGAATTAATATATGTAAGGCCAAATCCACTTCAACTCACCCACAGTTTTGGCAAACAACTTTTGCTGTGTGGTTTGGTGTGCCTTTGGCCTTCTCTGTTTGCCACTCAAGTAGTTAGTTCTCTCTAACCATGAAATTTGTGGGCGAGATTCCTAAGCCTTCTCCTTACTCTTTCCATAGCATAGAAATTGGGGCATTAATATTTATTTAAAAATCAAAATCCTTGAGCATTGGAAAACTTTGTGGAGCTAAGATGTCCCTATACTTGGGCTGTATGCTCCTGTAACTGACTGCTTGGGACATTTGCCAGAGGAGGGTTTCAACTTAATTGTAAAAAGCCATCAGTGTCCTTGAGTCCATCCCTAGAATGAACTTTTAACTGTGAATCTAGAGGTCTCCACTACACAGTACGCCATCTATAAAGCTGAGGTAGGATCTGAGGGTGTGCCCTGGATTTTGCAGACTTTAGTGTCCGGGTTAGAAAAACAGGCACAGCTTTCTCAGAATGTTACAGTCGTTTTCCAATTTACCTCTGCCTAAAGTTAAAGGCCAATATTTTTTATTATTTTTTGTGCTGCACAGTAAAAATATCAGCCAGGACACTACCATGTAGAAAAGATACATTTTATTTACAGCAAAAGGAAAATAAGTTTTTTTTTTTAAGCAACAACAGAAAAACCAGCTTCTGATATTTATTTGAGGATCTCAAAGAACCAACGGTAGCAACCTAATGGAGCAGTCCACTGGTTTTCACAATGTGGCTTTTGGAGAACTGGAACCCATGAAGGTGTTCCAGGTGGTCTGGGGACAAGCCCAAAACGCAAGTTACACACATGCAACAACATACTTTTATAAATGCATTTTCCACTGCAGGTCTAAGCCTGTGTTGGAAAGCACAAAAACGAGTCTTTAAAAAACACTTAACCACAATAATGATTATAGAGCCAAGCAATAACACCACAAAATGGTCTTGAAGGCTTTGTGATATCAAAGGAAGGAACACAGTTGGATAGGTGGTCCTCAGTGCCTTCTACCCTGCCTAAGTGCTCTGGGAAACCATCCCAGAGAAGCGAAGCCAGGATAATTTTCCCAAGGTCTCCTGCAGGTGAATATTTACCCCCCTAAAAAAAAAGCTCACATTTTCCAAAGTTTAGGGCTTTCTTCTTTTCTATACTCTTAATACATGTTTTTGGTGAATTGAACATACTGAACATAACAATACTCAAAATTTGTCTTTTGAAAAGCTCTCTATGGCTGGGGCTATAGCTCAGTGGAAGAAGGCTTGCCGAGCATATGCAAGGCCTAAGGTTCAATCCCCTGTCCCACAAAAAAAAATTTTTTTAAAGTGTACATTTTTTAAAAATTAAGAAAATATCTCTAAACTTAGGAGTAAATATAACTGAATTGTTTTAAGGGCAATGCACATTTATGTAAATATAAATGTAATTTGGGATCATATATTCATTGACTATATAGATGCTCATAGTAAATTCAAGACTGACTTAGGAGGAAGCATCTTGCACAATGTTGGTGTTGGATAAAAGCAATAAATACTGCAATTTAGTGGTTATTTGGGGTGGAGGAGAAGCTGTGGTGTTCTATCACATGCCAGTTAAGTCCATGCCAGATGACTTCCTATTTGGACATATTTTGAATTGGACAGATAGGGAACTGGAGAAATATTTGTGGGACACATACTATATACTGAACACAATACTACTGTCTTTACAGAAATTATCTCATTTAGTTTTCCTAGTAAATCTATAAGATAGGTATTATTATTTTCATCCGAAAGACAGGAAAACAGAAATTCAGAGAGACTAAGTAATTCATTTTAATTCATATGTCAGTACAGGTAAGGTGCAAACTTCAACTCTTAAGGAAGGATATTTTCATTGTACGTCTTTATAATCTGCCATCCTAAGGCTTTTCACAACTTTGATTTGACTATTGTCTGCTATAATCTCTTATATGAATGGTGAAGATTATAGCCCTCAGACCAATATTACATATGACTTGATAGACAGCAGTCCTTCCTGCTTTATTGTGTTGAATATAAGAAGATACCATGTTGTGAATATCTTGTCTTATACAATGAACAAAATTTGCAAGATAATTAAGGTTACTAAGCAGCTGGCCTGAAAATAGAGATTATACTTGATTATTGGTGTGATTCCAGTGCACACTTATCAATACAAGTAGAGGCAGAAGGGGAGATACAGAAGTCAGGGAGATACAGAAGAGGAAATCAAAGAGATTCAGAGCAAAAAAAATTGATGTGCCAGGTGACATCAAGAAACTGAAAACAGCCACTTGCAAAGAAATAACAACTTTAGTCCTGCCACTACATGAATTTACATTTAATTCTGCCAACACAGAGTTAAGTGTACCTGGAAATAGATTCTCTCCCAGAGTTTTCACAGAAGAGGCTAAACCTACTGACACCTTGATTTTGACTCTGTGAGACTTAAAGCTGATTCCAATCAAGCCTGTCAGATGTTTGATCTATAGAATTGTGAGATAATAAATGAGTGTAGTTTTGAGTTGCTGAGTTTGTGGTAATTTATTACAGAGGTAAAAGAAAACTAAGGTAGGGACTCAAGCATAGCTACTGATGCCCATATTGCTTGCTATCAAATTCCTTTGTCTCTGACCCAGGAGTTTTATGTCCTCCGCAAGCATTCAAAAACAGCAATAGGCTAATTTATTGATTCTCAAGTAAAATCAAATTGCAAATCAGTGTCTAGAATTAGTAGATATTAGTGATAATGCCTCTTTTATGATGTTAGAAGCTGCATGGCATACTGAAAATAGTATTGGAGTAATAAAGACTCAGGTTTCATTTTGGGCTCCAACAGTTAATAGCTATGTCATCTTGAACTACTTAATTGACCTTGCTGAGCTTCCATTTTTTAATTTAATTATTTAATAGTTGTCAACATTAAGTGAAATCATAAATGCCTAATGCTAGCATATCATCTGGTAGACTGTGAAGAACCCCCTTCATTACTTCTTGCATTTTGTCTGCATGTTTGCTATGACAATAGTTCAGTGGCCAAATGATAAAAGTGAGTTGAATTTCTGGAATAAAAAGATAAGATCCTTCAAGGAAATAGTTTTTCTCCTTGATAAATGATCCAATGTGTACATTAAGGATTTATGAGGGAAAACATCTAGAAACACACTCACTGATTTCTTCCAATAGATCATCTTATAGACACAGATATAGACTGTTAATCTAAGATAATGTTCACTTGAGGACTTTTTAATGCCACAACTGTATTGGTGGCTTTCAAGAACTCTTATGCTCATTTCATTTTCACCTCTCAGTATCCTTCTCTCCTACTTTTCTTGTCCATAAAAGAAAAGCTACATTAGACAGAGGTAACCTTCCTTCATGTTCCTTCCAAATTGTTGCATTATCTCTAAATATTCCCTCAGAGTTCTCAGGCAAAACCTGTTGCAATTATTTGGAATACTTTTAGGTTCTTACATTAATAAGGAGATACTTGGAATAAGCATTCATTAGAAGACACCGACCACAAAATTGGGAGATTAATGAGATTCTGTGTCACATATCAGTCAACAAAGATCTATAAAATGGGAAAGGATCTTAGACATGAACTGACAGCCTCCAACTCATAGATGAGGAAACACATGTGCTGGGATTAAAAGATACAGGAGTGAATGGCCACACTGAAATCAGAACCCAGTTTTCTGGCTTCCCTAAGCATTGAGAAGTCCACCCCACCTTTAAACATATGGACAGTGAATGCTTCTCCTTTATAATTAATTTTGGAGAGACACTGAGAGATACAGAAATTAGTTGGATTCTCTTCCTACTTTCCTACTGCTCTTTTATTTACTATTCCTTCCCTTAACCATCCAAACAGCAGTAACAACAAATATAAATATATTATTGGCTACAGAGTCCCAGGGATTGTCTTCTCTGTCAGAATCTTGGCATTACTGACCTATCAAGTGCTTGAGGGAGAAATCAAGAAGAAAGGGACACAATAAACCTGAACATGGAGGTCCTTGGCATTTTGCAGTTTTCAGAACATTTTCCAGAGGACATTTTCCTTTCCTTTTGTATGTGGACTAAATAATGAATAAATTTATTCATCTACTAATATGATTTTTCTCCATTTGCTCCACTATCCCTAGTGGTAAAGAAACTTTCTTATAGACTTTCTTAAGAAGTCATATTTGAAGAAACTAGGTAACTGACCAGCATATAATTGAACTTGAATTATTTGGTGGAACTAAATTAATGTGTCAAGGAAGGAGTAGAAGACTTGTGTCAGAACTTCTGCTAGTAGAGAACCATTCTGAATGTTGAAATAGCCCAGGATGCAGTGCATATTTCTCACATCATTAACTTACTCAAAAACATGACACTGTCAACTACTTTTCAAATTAAGTAGCCTGGACAGCTCTTAAAAAATGGTTGGTTTGAACCACTCCACAAAACAGTCAGGTTCACCTATAAAGTTGTAAATATAAATCTTGCTTGATTTGTTAATTTGCAGTGATTGAAAACATTTTTTAATAAATGGAGAATAGGTAATAAAGGAAAGAGGAAAGAAAAAGGAAAGAAAGGGAAAGAAAGAAAGAAAAAGAAAGAAAAAGAAAGAAAGAAAAAAGAAAGAAACAACGAAAGAAAGAAAGAAGAAAGCTAAAGCATGAAATTTGGCTTCTAAGGCAGTTTTGTAAAAGGTTTGAAAATTAAGACCTATTAGCACTATTATTCCTTTCTCTATAAAGTTCTCAGTATCTACCTTGACTTCACCTTGATTGGTTCTTCTGAATTCTTATCCATATGTATTTTCCCTGAATCTTCCAGAAACTAACCAATTAAAAACAAGATAATTAACTACAAAAACAATTTACCCAACATCACTTCTCAGAGAGCCAGACATATATAGTAAAGAATAGGACAGTTTGTATTTTTAAATAACTTTCTTGCTTTCTTTGTACCTCATAGGGATTTAAATGGCACTTCTTAAATTTCTTTTGGTATAACATTAAGGAATTTTAAGGTATTTAATATTATTGCTTGTTCTACTTCAAACTCATACCTTTTTTAAAATCACACTTATCTTGATATGCAACAGAATTCTAAAAATCCAGGAAGCACTTTAGATATTTTATTTAGAAAATTAATTATTGTTTTTTGGAGGCTTCTTTTATTTTTTGTTTGTCCTCTTAGGACATGAAACTCTCTTATGGACATAAAAATGTTACTGATTTAATCAGACCCACGAGTAAGTTAAAGGACTTCAAATGCTCTTACATTTATAACTTTTAAAAGATATAATTTCTAGGCTAAAGGAAGGTCAGGAACCCAAGCCCTGTACCTTAGCATGGCCTATATGTTGTTGGTTAGTAGCAGCAGTGGTGTGGTTGTTGAAGTAAACTGTGCACAGACTCTGCTTGATGTTTTCTGAGAGAACAGATGAAGTGATTACAAATACATTACAAAACAAAGATGCTTTTCCAAATGGATATCACTCATTAGAAAGATCAAATTACTTTACAAACAGTGACAATGTACTCTCTTTCATGAAAGCAATGAATAATTGATTTGCAACTTTCTTCCTTTATAAGTATATATTCAGAGCCTTACAATATGCCTGATGATAGATATAGTTTATTGCCTTTCCATTTCTTTTTCCACTACTCTCTCCTACATTTTATTGTCATCATTTTACATGAATGGGAGTGATTTAATTAAACAGATTTCATGATTATGTTGACACTATCAAATTTTAATTACTCATTCATGTATCTATAAGTTTGTTGTTTTTCTAGCATCTCCCTTTTATCTAATATTTGGTTATCCATTGTTCTTTATATCATTAGGGATACGATCATGGGAAGAAAAGAAATAATATTTTTTTTTGGCTGGTTAATATGTACTAGGAATTTGGTATCTTAATATATAATTTTATTTAATTCTACCAACAAGCTATGAGCTAAATAGTTTTACATTTATTTAACAGATAAGGAAACTAAAGCCTGCAGCCATAGCACTGTGGCATCCGATCCCATTAGATCGCTGAAGCTAGTAGGGTCAGGCCTGGTTAATACTTGGATAGGAGACCACCTGGGAACACCAGGTGCTGTAGGCTTGGAAGAAGGACCTAGAAACCCACTCCCAAAAATCAATTTGCCACTGAAAACCTTATGAATAGCAGAGAAGCACTGAAAACAGTGTTTCGCCTGTTGTACCTATGGTCATTGAGTCAGACACAACTGGATGCCACCTAACAACAACAACAACAAGGAAACTAAGGGCAAACATAAATTGTCCAAAGTTACTTAACTGCTAAACAAAGAGCCTGCAGCTGTAGCCCTGTGGCATCCGATCCCGTCAGATCTCGGAAGCTAAGCGGGGTCGGGCCTGGTTAGTACCTGGATGGGAGACTGCCTGGGAACACCAGAAGCTGTAGGCTTGGGAGAAGGACCTGGCAACCCCCTCGCAAAAATCAATCTGCCATTGAAAACCCTATGAACAGCAGAGAAGCGCTGACAATAGTGTTTCCCCTGTTGTACATAGGGTCGCTATGAGTCGGATACCAACTCGACGGCACCTAACAACAACAACAACAAACAAAGTGATGACAAAAATAAAGTTAAAACACAGACACATAGAAATGCTAATTTAGTGTTTTAAATAAGTAATAATTGATGACTTAAATAAAAAATGTAAAAAGTATAAACTAAAATTTCTTGACCAATAGTCTCCATTACTTTATAAAGCAAAAATAATATCAGAAACTATTTGATTAAAGTGTTGTTTAAATAGATTACCAATTAAAGATAAAAAGCATATACTTCAACTTCCCTTTATGCCTCTGATGTTATCCCTTTTGGCAAACAACCACCAAAATGTCTATTAAGAACACTTTGTAAAGTCAAGTAACACCCTTTCGCCCATCTCCACCTCCCATACACACACAGTTTGAATGTATGGGAGAAGTGACAAAGCAAGCAAAACTGAAAGGGCCAATATCTGAAAGGAACTGAAGAAGAATGAATATACTTCCTACTGACTTTTGCTGTTCTTTACTGATCCTTGATCAGCTGGGAAAGGCTGAGAACTCAGGCAAGGCCTCACTGGTAAAATAAGGAGAAACTAAGGGTTTTGAAAATCCTGCAATGCTTGTAGGAAAATAAAATTTTCATCTGTCAAGGCAATCTACATTTGTAGGATCAATAGGCTAGAGAAAAAACAATTAAAAAAATGAACAAAATACAAAGTGTCTTTTTCTTGAAAACACTAGACAAACTCTTCATCTGCACAGGATAAGGGGATGAAATGACTAGTCAAAATATAATAAATAGTGGAATGGAGTTTTCAGCATTGTGCTTCAGAGATTAAAGTAGGAGCTCAATAGCCATCAAGAAGCACAAACACAAGTCCATATCCCAGGTCACTAGTTAGGAATAGTGGAGGGCTGAAAACAGAGGTAGATCAAGACTTACAAAGTTAACAGATTAGCTTCACTCTGATTATCACAGGAAAGGGTTAACTTTGTAATGAAAGGTCAAATAATTGTAATCCTTTATAATGTTTGACACAGAATATATAACATTTAGTTGAAAGCTACTGAAAAGACAAATGACCCCAAAATACAAAAGGACAAAAATTAGACACAGATCACTCAGTTATTGAAGTTATCATACTTAGTCCTCAGACTAAGATAATAATAAATAAAATTTCTGCAGAGAATTGGAATATATAAATTGAAACAAATGGAAATTATAAAATTAAAAACCATAACTTGATATCAGTTACTAAATGGGTGGATTTAACAGCAGATTGTACAGAGCAAAAGAGATTAGTAGAAAATATACAGGGTGAATTCTGGAAAGAAGGGAAGCTGGAAAATGCAGAAAATCTTATTATAAATTATGAAACAATTAAATTATCAAATATTGGTATAATTAAGTTACTCTATAGAAGAATGGGCCTGCAGCCATAGCCCTGTGGCATCTGATCCTGTCAGATCTCAGAAGCTAAGCAGGGTCAGGCCTGGTTAGGACTTGGATGGGAGACCGTCTGGAAACACCAGGTGCTGTAGGCTTGGGAGATGGACCTGGCAACCCACTCTCAAAAATCAATCTGTCACTGAAAACCCTATGAACAGCAGAGAAGTACTGATAATAGTGTTTCTCCTGTTGTACTCAGGGTCACTATGAGTCAGATACCGACTCGACAGCACCTAACAACAACAACAACAATATAGAAGAATGAGACAAAAATGGAGATACTGGCCTAAATATTTCCAAGCAGAAACAGTAAATCTAAGCCAATGACTAAGTAGGCATTATAAGCACTATGGAAGATAGATATAAAGAATAACACATCAAGGTATATTGTGTTATAACAAAAAATAAATCTGAAAGGAAAAGCCCAGAAAATGGATTAGAAAATCACATTGTTTGCAGAGGAGCAACAGTTAGCTGATATTTTAATAGGTATAGTGAAAGCCAGAAAAACAATGTAATAACACTTTGAAATATAAAAATGAATTAATTTCTTAGTCTGTTTGAGCTGTTATAACAAAAATGTCCTCAACTGAGTATACTATGAACAGTATACATTTATTTCTCATAGTCTAGAAGCTGAGAAGTCCAAGATCAAGGTACTGGCATATTAAGCATCCTGAAATGGCTGCCTCCTGGTTTACAGACAGCTCTTTTCCATGTATCTTTACACGGTAGAAGGGGCAAAAGAGTTCTCTGGGGCCTGTTTTATAAGGGGACTATTCCTGTTTCTGAGAGATCTACTCTCATGACCAAATCACCTATCAAAAGCTTGGACTTGTCAACTACAAATGCAAACATCTTGAGGATTAGGTTTCAACATGTAGGCTCATTCTATAACAGTCTCCTCCCAGCACACCCCCAAATTCATGTTCTTCTTGCATACAAAATACATTCATTATATCTCAATAGACCCAAAAGTCTTAGCTTTTTCCATTATCAACTTTAAGTTCTAAGTTCAAAGTTATATCTAGTTACCAACAAAATCAGATATGGATGAGACTCCCAAGTATAATTCATCCTGAGGCAATTCACCCTCCAACTGTGAACATGTAAAATCAAATAACTTACGGGCCTACAAAATACAGTGGTGGAACCAGTATAGTACACACATTTACATGGCAAAAAAGAGAAATAGTGAAGAAGAAAGCAATAATGGGTCCCAAACCAGCCCAAACTCAACAGGGCATGCAACATTAAATCTTATGGTTGGAGAGTACTCTTTTGATTAAATGTCTGTACTCTAGGCCCACTGGGGCAGATGTCCTGTCTTCTGAACATCCTGGGAGGGATACTGCCTTCTGCACCCACTAGGGCAATGATTCTCTTCCTGCAGCTTTACTATGGAGGGGTGGAGGCCCCATGGCTATTCTCTATGGTGTCCCTACCTCCATGGTGGCTCTGTGTCTGGGTCATGTGCCTGAAGTTCCATTGACTGGAATCTCATATGAGGGGAAGAGCATCCTTGATGATGTTTGAATTACTCTCATGGTCATTATTCCATTATTTTCGAAGAAAGGATCCTGACCTATGTTTAAAAGGCTTACTAATCTTCTGATCTGATTGTTGCCTGGACATATCCTTTGTGTTCAATTCCAAAATCTTGGAATGTATTTAGGGACACTAAGATCATTTCTTTGTGATAAAAATTCTTTGGGATAAAAACTTTATCCCAATATGGATGGGCTAAGAATATTGCAAATCTTTAAATTCTACTTCTTATTTGATTATATTTCTATCATGAAGCCATATCTCTTGTCCCATTTTATTAGAAGCATCCTTAGAAAACCAGAAGCTGTTCTTCCAACAATATTTTAAAATTAAGCATGTGGCATCATTATATATTAAACTTCCAGCAAGTATCAACAAAGGATTGAAGGCATTCAAGGTCTATAGATGGAATGAAACTAAGACAATTAAAGTATAATTTAATTCTTGTTAAAGTATTAGAAAATGTAATTTTTAATTTCAAAATTTAAATTGAAGTGAACTATAATACCCTAGAGCATCAATTATACAAATCAATCCCTACAGTTTAATGGCAAAATCCTTCTTAAAAATGAACACACATATAACTAGTACCTACATCAACTATGTACTACCCTGGCATCTGATCTTTTCAGATCTCAGAAGCTAAGCAGGGTCAGGCCTGTTTAGTCCTTGGAAGGGAGATTGCCTCAGAACACCAGGTGCTGTAGGCTTGGGAGAATGACCCAACAACCTACTCCTGGAACAGCCAGCCACTGAAAACCATGTGAATAGCAGAGAAGCCAGACACCAACTTGACAGCCCCTAACAACAACAACAACAATGTACAGTATGGTATGTTTCATTAAGAGATTATCATACAGTCATATCAGGTACTTTGCTCTTGTTCACCCCCTCCTTATCCCCTCTCAAAGTTGGTCCCACATCCTCTCACTATTTCCACCCACACTCTAGATACTCCTTCTTGTGTTTTCCAATATTGCATACATATATATTCATATTTTTCATTTTTAGACAAAACTAGCTTCTGTATATGAGTGGGAACATGTGGTATGGGCTTACTTTTTCTGATTCTGGCTTCTTTTGCTTGAAATGATCTCTAGATCCATACATTTTCTTCTGAATGACATAATTTCATTCCTTTCTATGCCCGAATAATATTCCATTGTGTATACATACCACATTTCAAAAATCAGTTCTTCTGTTGATGGATATCTGGGATGATTCCATATCTTTGCAACTGCGAGCAGTGCTGCAATGAATATGGAGGTGCAGGTGTATCTTTGGTATGATGACTTAGATTACTTTGGATATATGCTCAAGACTGGTATATTGTTCTTGTTGTTTATGTGCCATAGAGTTGATGTTCAACTCATAGTGACTCTATGTACAACTGGTGAAACACTATTGTCAGTGCTTCTCTGCTATTTACAGAGTTTTCAATGGATTGCTTTTTGGGAGTGGATTGCTGGGTCCTTCTCCCAAGCTTACAGCACCTGCTGTTCCAAGATGGTCTCCCAACCAAGTACTAACCAGGCCTGATCCTGTTTAGCCTCCGAGATTTGATGGGATCAGAAGCCAGAGTACTACAGCTGTAGGCAAGACTGGTATAGCAGGGTTATATAGTAGTTCTATTTTTAAATTTTTGAGTAATCCTCATATTGATTTCCATAATGCCTGCACCATTTTACAATCCCAACAGCAATGTTTAATAGTTCTCTTTTCCCATGTCTTTGCCAGTATTTGCTGTTTAATTTGTTGTTTTGCTGATGCTCTCATTTGTTCATGTGCTCTTCTCATAGGATTTATTCTTTCCTGGGTTCTTGTGTTTGTATCTATATTTTATTCTTCCTGTGTATGAATGATTCCTTAAGTATCTTCTGCAATGCTTCCTCAATGATTATTAATAAGGTTGTATTTGTCTTGATTGAATTTATATTTGTCTTGGAATGTCTATTTCTTCATCAGTTTTAAAGGATAGCTTTGCTGGATATAGTTATTTTTGTTGGAAGTGTTTAACTATAAGGGCTGGAAATATATCATTTCATGGATTAACCATTGTAAGTGAGGTGGAGTTTTTCTCTTGTAGCTTTTAAAATTGTTTCTTTGCTTTCTAGTCTTTGCATTTTAACTATAATGTGCCATAGAGGGGATCTTTTCTGGTCATGTCTGTTTGGGATTCTAAATGCTGCTTGTGTTTGGGTTTATTTTTCTTTCCTTAGTTTTGGGCAGTTTTCTGCTGTTATTTCATTGAGTAGATTTTGTTTGCCTTCAGGTATAAGCTCAGCTCAGACTTCTACCCCATGGATTCTTAGAGTTGGCCTCTTCATCATGTCCCATAGTTCTTGAAGGATATATATATATATATATATATATATATATATATATACATATATATGTGTATATACATATATGTGTATACAATACATTTGTATTGATGTCTGAGTGCTGTATGTCCTCTACTTTGTCTTCCATCTCCAATATTCTTTCTTCTGTTTGATCTATTCTCTTGTTACTTTCCACTGTGTTTGTAATTTGATTTATTGTGGGTTTCATTTTCTTTTTTTCCCCTTTACTGGTAAATGTGGGTGGGGTGCAGAGTAATACAGCATTGCTTTTTCCATTATTCAAATATTATATCACTTTTGGTTAAACTTTAATCAACCTATGAGGTTTATGGAACATTTTGACTAATATGTAGTAAAACTCAGATGTATATGCAAATAGGGTTATGTTCTTACCCTATTTGTCCCATGTATTTATGAAGTTGTATCATTTACATTGAGATTATCCTCTTCTCCTTTATCCCTTTATATTTTTCTCCTCCCCATCTACATTCTGCAATCTTCACTTCCCTTTGTTAGTCCCCTCCCTCCTTTCTATTCTTTATATTATCCCCCCTTCACTAAGTTTAACTGTGCATTTTTATATATATACTTATGTATAGGTTTTCTCTTCCTCTAAGTAAGACTCAGCTCCCACATATGAGTGAGAATGTATATGGTATTTCTCTTTTGAGATGTGTTCATTCATTTAAGTTCCATCCATTTAAGTACAAATGACATTATTTCATTTTTTATTACTGAATAATATTTCATTGTGTATAGGTACCATAATTTTTTAACCATTCTTCTGTTGATAAGTATCTTGGCTTATTCCATATCCTTGCTATAATAAAGAGTACTGCTTGAATATAGAGATGCAGGTGTTTCTGTGGTATGATGACTCATCTCCCTTTGGATATACTCTCAATTGTGTTATAGCTGGGTTACATGGCAGCTCTAGTTTTAGTTTTCTGAGATATCTCCATACTGATTTCCAATGTGGTTGAACCAATTTACAATCCCACCAACAGTGTAAGAGGGTTCCTTTTTCTCTACATCCTCACTAGTATTTGTTATTGTTTTGTTGATCTTGGCCATTCTTACTGGAGTTAGGTGGGATCTCAGAATTGTTTTGATTTGCATTTCCCTAATGGCTAGGGATAGTGAGCATTTTTCCATGTGTTTCTTAGCCTTAGAAACTTCTTCATTTGCGAAGAAATTCCTTCTGCCATTTCCTTTTTCCATTTGTGCATTGGGTTATTTGTTGTCTTGAAATGTGCTTTAAGTTCTCTGTAAATTCTAGAAATTAATTTCATTTTCAACATTTCATTTTATTTTTTCATAATTTTGATTTCTTTGCTGAATTTTGAATCCAAAACTTGGACTGACTTTCTCAATTTGTTTGTTTGCTTAGTTGTATCTTCTTTGGATTAATTAATCATTTTATGATTAAATTTTTGAATTCTTTTTCTGGCATTTCAGCTGTTATAGCTTTGTTTTTAGCTTTGTTTATTGGGGAGTTATAATCTGTTGAGGGAGATGCAGTATCTTGCTTTTTCATGTTTCTTTTGTTTCTTTGTTGTGATTTGCTCTTCTGTTGGGGTGGAAGTTTCTTTGAGGTTTATTTGGAAGTCTTCTTTATTAGCATCCACTCCTTCAGTCCTGAGTCCCTGATGCTCCCTCCAAGACTGGAAAGCAAATGTCTATTACAGTAGCATCACCAAGCCAAACCACATAATTAGCGTACAATTAAAATTGTATTATGTGTTAACTCAAAATGGATAAAAGACCTCAACATAAAACCAAAAACCTTAAAATTACTATAAGAAAAGATAGGCAACATGCTCTAACATATAGGCATAGGAAAGCATTTCCTTAATAAGACTAATAGCTCAGGAAATTTTAATAAGAATAGATAAATGGGATTACATGAAATTAAAAAACTTCTATATGGCAAAGGAAATAATCAACAGAGTTAAGGAAGATCCCAGTGAATGGGAGAAAATCTTTGCATCCTACACATCTGACAGAGGACTAATTTTTAGGATTTACAAAGTACTCAAGAAAGTAATTCCCAAGACAACAAATAATCCAGTATACAAGTGGGCAAAGGAAATGGACAGACAGTTCTCAAATGAAGAAGTTCGTAAGGCCATGAAGCACATGAAAAAATGGTCAATATCCCTAGCCATTAAGGAAATACAAATCAAAACAACTCTGAGATCCCACCTAACTCCAGTAAGAATGGCCAAGATCAACAAAACAAATAATAACAAATGCTGGTTAGATTTTGGACAAAAAAGAACCCTATTACACTGCTGGTGGAGTTGTAAATTGGTTCAACCACTTTGGAAATCAATATGGAGATACCTCAGAAAACTAAAAATAGAACTGCTATATAACTCAGTTATACCACTACTGGGAATATACCCAAAGGGAGATGAGTCATCATACCACAGAGATACCTGTATCTCCAAATTCAATGCAGCACTTTTCACAGTAGCAAAGATATAGAATAAGCCAAGATGCCGATCAACAGAAGAATGGATCAAAAAAACTATGGTACATGTACACAATAGAATAGTATTCAGCAATAAAAATGAAATAATGTCATTTGCAGCAAAATAGATGGAACTGGAGAACATCATCTTAAGCAAACAAACACAAGCACAAAAAGAGAAATACCATATTTTCTCATATGTGGGAGCTGAATCATACTCAAAGGAAGAAAAAATTCCTATACATATAGTGATATATAAGAAATTTAACTTAGTGTAGAAGGGATAATATAAAGAGCAGAAAGAAGGAAGGAGGGAATGTAATGGAGGGAAGTTAAGCAGAGGGAAGTGAAGAGTGGAGAGGATGGAATGGGGAGGAGGGTCAATGAGGAGGGACGAATGGGGAGAGGACAATGTCAATGTAAACAGTACAACTTTATGAGTATATTGGAAAAATAGGTGAATATAACCCAAATAAACATTTGAGTTTTACTACATATTAGTCATAAGTTTTCATAAACTTTATGAGTTGATGACAGTGTTGCCAGAAGTAATGTAAAGGATGCATAATTGAAAAAGCCAATGTCATTTTACTTTTTACACCTCATCATTTACTAGTAAAAGAAAAAATATTATGCTAACCAGTATATTATCAATGAGTTGAGGAAGGAGCATAGCCTGAATAATATAGTGTGAGTTATGAGTTGAGATGTGTTAAGGGTAGAGGTGTA
The DNA here is from genome assembly GCA_007922755.1 of Pedetes capensis. NCBI lineage: Eukaryota > Metazoa > Chordata > Mammalia > Rodentia > Pedetidae > Pedetes > Pedetes capensis. Next base: position 5,617 of record VMDO01013730.1, on the reverse strand, counting down.
AATTGCAGATGAGCAAATTGACAGAATGTAGTAGAGAAAATGGAGAAATAAATAAGCAGCTGGGTTGAATGAGAAGGAAAGGATAAGATGCTGAAGAATTGAGACTACTGTTAGGTAGAAGTGGAAGAGAGAGCAAGGGGCTTTAAATATTCTGTTACTTAATAAGGAACAAAGTTCATGAATAAGGTTAGTTTAAGTTAGGACTGTAGTAATAACTGGCAACATTAAAGCTCATTTGAGAAAGAAGGAAACAAAGTACCAAGAACAAGTATTAGAGCATGTACTGGAGGGGGACCGTCCATTCTGGGGTTTGTTAGGGTCTCCTGCTAGCTGCCATTCTCAGGCCTGGAGTCTTGCTCAGCAGCTGTGTTGCACAGGTGGCTATTTCTATCTGCACCAGAGGGAGACAGATGAGCCCCAAGGCTGCATACCCACCTGGAACAGTGTCTCTAGCCCACCCAGGCTTGGAGTCTAGTTCAGCAGCTCAGTTATATGGGTGGCTCTATCTTGCCAGAGGATGAGCCCTGGTGCCTCAGGCCTGCCAGGTCTGTGTGCTCAGGGCTCAATTTGCAACTGAGTTTGTTGGGAGGTTCACATGTCTAGGAGTACCTGGCCATGGCTTTTTGGTCTAACCAGGGTCCATGGCATGTCAAGCTGTTTAGGGGGTTGTTGGGACACTTAGGGTAGTTTGAGAGGCTGCCCAGTCACCACGGCTCTGTACCTCACTACTGGTTCAGCAGGCGAGTGGGACAGCTTCTGGTTTTCCTATAGTCCCACAATTGTCTTGCACATCAGTTTCACACCCAGCTGCTGTGGTGACACATTCCCAGGGTCTCTGCTCAGTGATTTATCTCTGTTTACAGCCAGACTGCTTAGTAGGCTAAGGGGTGCCTGATTTAGCTTTTGGGTGGTGCTTCTACTGCTCTACTGGGGCAGCTGTGTGGCTGTGGCTGAAGCTTCTCCTGGTCACTCCTTCCCATTGTGTGGGTTTTCTGTTTTCTGCATGTTGAGACTATCCTATCACTTCTTTTTTGACTTCTGTGCTTTTCCTCATTTCCTCTGTTTGGGGTAAAGTATATCCTCTGATTTTCTTTCTCCTCTCTTTCATCATGTTACATGAAGACTGCTTCAAATCCATCATCTTAACTATCAGAAGAAATTATTTTAAGTATAAAATGATGAGGAGGCATCATTATATATTATAAAGCCATAAAAAGATTATGGGGTGATAGTGTGAACAGCTTTCTTATGATATACATGAAATTATAGTTAAAATGTATAAATTTATAAAGAACAAAGCTTTCCAAAGCAAATGCAAAAAGTAAGAAATCTGAAAATATTCTATAGCCATTAACAAAACTGAATTTGTAAGCTAGAAATTGTATCACAAAGTAATATTCTTAGGGTTACTAAATACATTCCAAGCATCCAAGAAAAATAAAACAAGTCACACAAAGCCAAAAATAGAGTAAACACTTGCTAGCAACTTTTATGAGGTCAATTTAAACCTAAGTAAAAAGCTGACACAGTTATACAAGAATATTAGAAGTCAAACTTTCCTTAATAAATTTAAAAGATCATAAATGAAATATTATCAAGGAGCTCCAAATAAAATATGAAAACATCTTGGAAATCATGATATAGTTAGGTTTGATACATGCATGCAAGATCAGTATAACATATAAAAATTACCAAAGAAATTTACCAGCTTAATTCTAAAATGGACAGAAGCCAAATCAGTTTATGAACTATAGAATAAGCATTTGATAAGCTAAATACTCTGCCATGGTAAAAAATAATAGCAAAACAAGGCATAGAAAATATTTTTGTTATGGTTGGGTGTCTACCAAAAGCCCATAGTTAATATTACGCTTTAATAACAAATATTAAAACTTTCCCTCATGTTGAAGCACAATATTGCTAAAACCTGTACTCAGGTGAAATGAGGCAAAAAATAAATGAATGTGTCTATATATGTGTGTCTATATATGCCTACTGCTGGCATCAGATACTGTCAGATCTCAGAAACTAAGCAGGATCAGGCCTAGTTAGTACTTGGATGGGATACCACCTGGGAATAATAGGTGCTGTAGCCTTGGGAGAAGGACCTGGCAGCCCACTCCCCCAAAATAATCAACCATCAAAAACCCTATGAATAGCACAGATGCGCTAATAATACTTTTCACCTGTTGTATGTGGGTTCACTATGAGGACACCTACTTGATGGCACCAAATAACAACATATATGCACATATAAAGAAAACTGCTGTTATTCACAGACCATTTATTTTAATGGAATTTTTAAAAATATGGGGTATTAGCAAATTTAGCATGCTTGCTAATAAAATAAAAATAAATTACAGAAAAAAAATCCATACACACTCAACTGATTTTTGACAGAGGTGCCAAGAATGCACAATAGAGAAAGGACATGCTTTTCAATAAATGATGCTGGGACCACTGGATACCACATGCAGAAGAATGAATCTAGACCCCAGTCTCTCACCATATACAAAATCAACTGAAAATAGATAAAAGACTTAACTATAAGATCCAAAATGATAAAAGTACCAGAATAAAATGTAGGAGAAATGTTCCATGACATCGGTGCTGGGAAGGATGTTTTTGGTAAGACCCCAAAAGACAGGAAACAAAACCAGAAATAGAAAAGTTTGCATCAAAATAAGAAACTTCAGCACAGCCTGGTAGGATGGTGCACGCCTATAATCCCAGCACCTCGGGAGGTGGAGTCAGGAGGCTCATAAATTCCAGAGGAGAGGCAGTCTGCATAATTTGGTGAGACCCTGTCTCAAAAAGTGAAAAAAGTTGGCTGGGGGGCGGGGGTACAGCTCAGTGGTCCAACACTTGCAAAGCATGCAAGCACAAGGCCCTGGGTTCAACCCCCAGTACCACTAAAAAAATTTCAGCACAAAGAAAATAATGATCATAATGAAGAAATCACCATACACAACACGAAAAAAATTTGTAAACTATGTGTGATAGATAATCTTGATTGTCAACTTAATTGTATCAAGAAATGCTTAGGAAATTAGAAAAACACACTTCTGGGTTTGTCTGTAAAGGTATTTCCAGAGATAATTATTACATCATTAGTGCTCTGACCCAATGAATGGATTAATCCTTTATCTCAATTAGAATGGCTACTGTTAAAAAGACAAAAAATAATAATAATAAATGTTAACATGGATATAGGGAAAGAGAAACTCCTATACCCTGTTGGAAATGTAAATTTGTGTGGCCATAATGGAAAACAAGTATAAAGCTTCCCCCCCCATATAAAAATACAACAACCATATGATTGAACACTTCTGGGTACATATCCGAAGGAAATGAAATCAGTATGTTAAAGAGATATCTGTACTCCCATGTTTATTGCACCACTACTTAAAATAGCTAAGATATGGAAGCAATGGACAGATAAAGAAAATGTACATATACACAATGGAATATTATTCAGTCATAAAAAGATGAAATCCTGTCATTTGTGGTGATATCGATGAACCTGGAGAACATTGTATTCAGTTAAATAAGCCAGGCACAGAAATATAAATACTGCAGGATCTCACTCATATGTAGAACATAAAGAATCTGATCTCATACAATTAGAGAATAAAGAAGTAGTTACTAGAGGAGGAAAGCAAAGTGGGGTGTGAATAGATATTGATCAACTGTTATAAAGCTATAATTACATAAAAAGAATAAGTTCTGGTATTCTATAGCATGGAAGGGTAACTATGATTAATAACACTGTATTTAGTATTTCAAAATTGTTAGCAGAGATTATTTAGAATGTTCTTGTCACAAAAATGATAAGTATGAGGTAGTGGTACAGTTACTACTGAGTTCATTATTATGCAATGTATACCTCTATTAAAACATCCCATTGTACCCCATATATATGTACAATTCTTACATGTGAATTGAAAACACAATAAAAACAAAATTTATCTCTGTAGAGGAACAATTAGAAAATGAAACTTATAAACTGAAACTTATTTTGCTTTTAATTCTGTACAAGATAGAGTGGATATTTTAAACCCTATTTCATTCTGCTTGTTACACCATGAGGGCCGAGTGGACTGTGAGCTGCCTGTTTTGTGTTTGCTTAGTTACTTATTTGTTGGTTGGTTTATGTGCTTTCTTCTTATTTATCATAGTCTCAGTGATTTAAAAACTTCCGCTACCTGGAAACACCAATGGGTACAAACCAAACAATAATAAGAAAACACACACACACACTGAAATGATTGTTTTTTAGTTCTGGCTATGGGCCTATGAGAGGAGCAAGCTCAATAAGACAGAAACTCTTTGCACCAGCTCTGCTGTAGCCAATCATCATGACTATAAATATCACCCCACTCTACCCTCACCCTACTAGGCATAGCTACCAGCACTGCAACCGAGTGGAGCCCCAACTTCACTTCACCCCTGCAGCAAGGAAGTAGCCCTGTCTCCTGGCTGGCAGGAATGTGCAGAGGCTGTGTGTGTGTGAGCAGAGCCTGACCAACACCGTGGGAGGGCAGTGGGACAGCTCCTGGCCTGCAGGAGAATCTGATAATGGCCCCACACAGGCAGTAAGACAGCTCCTCTCCTGATGGGAATTTGCAGAGATAGATGTGTGAACACAGCCCTGGTAACCATGATGCCTTGACAGTAATGAGAGTTAAGTAGAAAACTGATTCTTTTAATACTCAGAATGTCTAGGATACAATAAAAAACTTGTCATAATGAGAAATATGAATTCAAATAAGGAAGGACAATGAAAAGACACTATCATCAAAAGAGCAGAGGAAACAGTACATTTGAGCATATATCAATAAAATTACTGTCTGTACAGAAGAGAATACATTAAAAATGAATAATTGGTGGGGAGTGTGGGGGATGGGAGAGGGGAGAGGGCAAAGGGTAAGAAGAAGTGAATGTGAGCAACGTACGATGAAATGCACGTGTGGAAATGTCACAATGAGACCCATTAAATTATACATTAAAATTACTAACAAAAAACAAATGAATAGATCCTTGGAGACTGGAGCAACAGTAGCAAAAGATCTTAACTCTATGTCACCAACATCCAAGAAGGAGAGGAAATAGCATGGGGCTGAAAATAACAAAGGCTGAAAACTCCTCAAATTTGGTAAAAGACCTAAAATTGGAGGGTCAAGAGGTTTGATGAATCCCAGAAATGATAAAGAAAAAAAATCTACTCCCAGTGACATAAAAATCAGTTCTGAAAACCAAAATCAAAGACTCTTAGCATCATCCAGAGATAGGCAATGTATTGCTTTTTAAAGAACAGTAGTCTGATGACAGATTTTGTTTCAGAAACCATGGGAATCAGGCAAAAGTGGTACAGCATATTCCACATGGATAAACAAAACAAAACAAAACAAAACAAAAAAACCTGCCAACCCAGACCCTTGAGTCCATGCAAAGTGAAAGAGTCCTTTTTCAGATTAGGAATAAGGAAGAGAATTTGTCACCAGAAGACATACCTGAAAAGAATTGTTGAGGGAAGTTCTTCAAAGAGAGTAAATAACAGAAAGAAGTATGGGACATCAGGAATGAAGGGCAGGGTGAGCAAAGGAACATGTAAGGG